>CAJHQP010000230.1:0-234222 GCA_905132765.1 Moricandia arvensis | reverse complement strand
ATGTGCCAGTATTCTATTACAGCCGGGCTTGCCGAGGTGCAAGTGACACCTCAATTAGTTCCATTCCGGGATCCCCTATAGATCTCACAAAATGTTGGTCATCTCTCTTAAGTGTTGAAGGTTGCGTAATTGACATCTACAAATTTGCTGTAACCGGTAAATTTGGGAATAATTAACCGGCGTGTTGCAAGGCGTTTATGGATATGGATGATAAGTGTTGGCCAAAAATGTTTCCCCTTGAACCCGTTCTTTCCTCCTCTTCTCAAGAATAGTTGCTCTCGTATCAACAGAGCTAGTTCTATCACACACGATGCCTCAACAAGTCCCTACCATTCCTGGGTTTCTCTTCCCGGTTCTCCGGTCGATCTCACAAAATGTTGGTCATCACTTACCGGTGTTCAAGGTTGTGTAACTGAAATCTACAAATCAGTTTTTACCGGAAAGTTCGACAATGTTGACCAATGTGTTGTAAGGCAGCTTCGACTGTGGATGCAAAATGCTGGCCACGTATGTTTCCACTAAATCCATTCTTCCCTCGTCTTCTCAAAGAAAGTTGTTCTCCATCATCAATGCAGCAGCACCTACGCACAAGTGAAGTTAGTAATAGAAGGAATAATGAAAAATGCTTTTGGGTTAAGTTACTTACAGCTTCTACTTCATGTTTCAATAGTTTATGTATTCAATGAAATTTTCTATTTTTTAAACAACTAATTCAAAAACTATATATTGTCAAATACTCAAACCATAGATCATCACATTCTGATCGAGCAGTCTTAGATCTTCCTTCCACCAAGACTAATGCTGACTCTAGTTGTATGCTTATAGAACCTATCACGTTCAAGTAATCGTGACAAGAGCCATATAAAACGATGTGGGATAATTTCATACGAAAATAAACCTTACAAGTACTTTCTTGTGGTGGAAGATTGCGTAAGATACTAATTATATAGTAACTAAAATAATCTTGATATATTTAGTAGCTTAAACTGATCAAGTAACGCACATAAAATTTTCTTAGTGTTTGCATCACTCACTAACGGTATTGCGAATCACGTTCTGATAGGTTCACCTATCGTTTTTACTAGTCAGCGGCAACACGATAACTTTAGATTTCTAAAGCAGATGTATGTGACAGAAAAAGTAAAGCGCAAGCATTAGTGACATATATAGTCAAATCGAGTTATCTTTAATACTTTTTCATATCATAATAATTATAGATGTTAAATCAGAGTAGTCCATTGACATTGAGGTTGGTGAGGAATATAAAACATGAAAGAGTTAAGGCAATCATCAGCTGTTTCTGTTAAACTTGTAGGCTCATAGTTTGTAGACAGTTACATATCAATAATTAGCTCATGTTTGTTTGGTGTTCCAATCCACAAATAAAAGATAAAATTCACATTGATCATCTAAAAGAGACAAATTGATACTACGGCGGTCCATGCATCAATAATCATCTAGTATTAAGTACTTGAGCCTAGCCCTAGCTATAGGAGTATATACATACTGATAAGGATTTTATCCTCAGAGCAAATCAATGTAGTATAGAAAGGATGTCAATCCAATCCTAAGTGAGTGTGAGACAGAGAGAGTACAGGTTGTGCTTAATCTAAATGCAATCCAATAAGGTTTGTTGTGGCAAGAACAATGTGAAATAATCAGTTTTAATACAAATATGACAAAGAAGAACCAATGGGTATTTAGGCAATCGATTTCAGGGTGGTAGTTCTAAATCAAGGTGTCTAACTTCAAATAAACATAACTTTCTATAGGCCTAGAACTCATTCAATATAGGTTAATCCACTTTCGATGGTAGAAACCCTTATGCAATTATGAACTAAACATCAACTTCCGTTCGTTTTGTTCACTCAAACATACATTAAGATTTAGTCTACTAGCCATCTAGCAATCTAAACATCAACTTCCGTTCGTTTTGTTTACTAGAGCAATACTAAGTTATTTCAAGCATTATGCAAACACTTTCGATGCCTACAAACACTTAGGAATCTAGATTAAAATGGCCAAAATCAATCTAGCATTAAGAACACTTAGTAAGCATAGAAATTTAAGTACTTTACCATTAGAACATCTTAACTCTTTTCTAACCACCCATTAATCTACCTAACCCCATTGATCCTATGGATGACTACTCACTAATCATCTTGTTTACACTTAATCCCATGATGGATAGAAGCATAATCAAGATGATATAATATATGAAAACAAGAATCAGAATGTAGATGAAGAGAATAGCTAAAGAAAACAAGACTTTATAACACAAACTTCAAGAAACACTTAAGAAAATAAGAACAATTATAAGAACTCCAAAAATAGAATGCAAAACAAGACTTAAAATGGAAAGTGATAGACTCTATTGACAGAAGAAGACTCAGAAGGAGATGGTGTGTATTGGCCATGGGGTTTGGGGTTCTATTTATAGGTGAAGAACAACCCACCCCCCATGTTACAAAGTTAAGATCTAGATCTAAAATTAAAACACACTCATTGATGTTTCTTTCCACTTTATCCCATTTGCACACACCTTTTGACCCTTACAAGGCAAATGTAAACTTGGCTCTTCAGAAAAGGTAGAGAAAGTTAGGCCACTTGATCCACCAAACTCGTCCAGCACATGAAAAGTGACACAGGCTGTCTGGATCGATCGATCTGTTTTTTGTCCAAAACGGATCGATCGATCCGTGTGTATTTCTTC
Organism: Moricandia arvensis; assembly: GCA_905132765.1. NCBI lineage: Eukaryota > Viridiplantae > Streptophyta > Magnoliopsida > Brassicales > Brassicaceae > Moricandia > Moricandia arvensis. The sequence goes on along the minus strand of CAJHQP010000230.1, from coordinate 231,509 downwards.
GAGCAAAAGTTATATTCAATGGCCCGATCGATCCATCCATTTTTTCGTATAAATGGATCGATCGATCCATGTCCAAATCGATCGATCTGGATTTCGGATCGATCGATCACTTTACCATTTTGCTCTCGGCTTCTTGGATCGATCGATCCTGATTTCCCATCAAATTGAATCGATCGATCCAAGTCCTTTTTTGCTCCTTTGTGTTCTAATCACCTCCAAACTCCAAACAGCTCATCCAATACCTACAAGATGCAAATGTACATGTAATAGACTCTGAATGCAAATTAAATGTAAGTTTGATGCATAAAAATATATGGAAATAACAAAGCTAAAACTATGCAAAATCACAACACATATCAACTCCCCCACACTAGTCCTTTACTTTGTCCTCAAGTATTTAATTAGATCAAGGGAGAGATAATGAAAATGGGAGCTAAGAACTAAGGTATACATTTCCTGAACTCATAGCTTTACACAAGTTTACGGATCCTCAATCGACATTACTTCACAACCAACTCTCACATTCAATTAAGCATAAGCTAAACAAGGTGAATTCTTGCAAATGGAAACTTGATCTCGATCATTTGGCTTTGGTAAGTGAAATGTTTAATGAGCATGAAAGAGAGGATTCAAACACATTTCTTTTTAGTGGCTTACACTCAAAAGTAGGAGCATGATCATTATGCAAAATCAATCTAAGAAAAGAGGCAACTTATGCATACATTGTTTGTTCTTATTCTTCCCTTTTTCCTAGATGATCTTAAACTCTACCCTTTTTTCTTGGTGTTAATTTTCGAAATATTATATCATCCCAAAGACGTTAAGATCACTCTTTTTACTCATCCAGTGAACTCTTTCTTATCTTTTCTTTTGAACCAACTAGAGACTGATTTTCTTTTTCTTTGTTCATTCTTTTCTTTTCACTCCTTTGGTTCATCTCTTTCACTTATCATACCCTTTTATACCCAAGATAGATTTTTGTAAAACAATACCAGACTTCCCAACCTAATTGCTAGCTCTCAAGAGGTTTTATAGCTAGCCCAACATAGAACAACCAATGTCGCCTCTAATACTCTCAAGTTTTGCACATGACAAGCTATCAAAAGAGACCTCACTCAACAAATATGATTAGGCTTCAAAGAATGGTAAGGGTTTTAAGGTTAAGGAGGTGCCATTTGGGTTGTCTAAGAATGGTAGAAGGATAAAATCAAACCCAAATGTTTATGATCCATGATCAAGTATACAAGTACCCATAAGCAAGAAAGATTAAGTTCATTTAGCTTTAAGTTCATTTGGAGTTGGTTTCAAGAAGAATGTCAAATCTCACACAAAAACAAGTTTCAAGAAGAGTTTCAAGGTTTGTATTCCTCGTAAGGTAAGCTCCCAATGCATGAATGCAATCTAAATGCAAATATATATATATATATATATATTTATTTTTTTTTTTTAATTTTTTAATTTTTATGTGTTTTTTATGGAAATAGTTAATGAATAGGTAAACTCTCCCCCCACACTTACTTCACACAGTCTCTTGTGTGAGAGCAATGTGAAAGAAGAGGACTAGAAGAAATAAACATGAAACTAAATATTTACAATGGTTGGAGAGACACTTAGCTAATTGGAGTTGCTGGATGAAGTTGGATAATTCTAACACTTGTAGTTTTGCTGGTTGGCCATATTTCTTCTTTGATTTAGTGGACATCCTTCTACTTTGATATGGAGAGTCATCTGAAAAAATCAAACACACTTATTAAACACACAAAAGAAAATCACACAAATAAAACAATTATATATATAGGGATAGACATGGGAGTTCCTCCCAAGTGAGCTTGTTTTAAGTCTCTAGCTTGACTTCCTTTTTCTTTGGATCAGGCTGGTTTAGGATCGGAAAGTGGAATTGAAGTTCCTCCCTCCTCCTCTGGTGTGGCTGCCATGTAAATCCTGAGCTCCTTGGGGAGTGGCTTAAGGTCGGCTTTGGGAGCCTTGAGTTCACTCCAATCATCCTCTTTGACAGCGACCGAGGCGACATGTTGATCAGTTTGTGGCAGTTCCAGGACATGCCTATCGACTAACTCTTCATGGGATTGAGAAGCTTCTGATACTCCAAGTTCACTCCATCTTCAATGAGCTGAGCCTCTTTGTTTATGGTGAGAGCATGTTGTAGGGAGTCTTCCAGGTGGTAACTCTTCTAGGTACTCATCAGAAAGGGCTCCATCTCATCAATGTAGAACATATGCCCTTCAATGGTGGGTTTCTTCATCACGTCCTTGATGTCAAAGTGAAGAGTGTTTCCCTCCCCCAAGTGAAGAGCTATCTTGCCATCTTTCACATTCACAATGGCTCCAGCAGTGGCTAGAATGGTCTTCCAAAAATTAGGGGATCTTTAGGCTCTTCATCCATCTCCAAGACCACAAAATCGGTAGGGACCACATAGTCCCCAATTTTGACTGGAAGATCTTCCAAGATTCCTATGGGGAGCTTCACAGAGCGATCAGCCAACACAATGATATCCTACACTTCTTGTATTGTGTAAAACCTAGCTTCTTTGCCAACAGAATGAGGCATAAGGCTTACACTGGCTCCAAGTCACACAAACATTCTCAAAGGTCAATGGACCTATGGCACATGGCAAGGTGAAGCTGCCTGGATCTCTAGCTTCCTTGTATGGATAATCTCTTGATGATGGCACTGCACTCGTGAGTAAGGACCGTCATGCCCTCCAGTTCTTTTTTCTTCTCAGCTACAACATCTTTCAAGAATTTGCTATATTGAGGAACAAGCATAAATGCATCAATGATTGGCATTGTGATCTGCACTTCACTCATATGTTTCTCAAAGAGTGCCTTGTACTTCTCTAGCAACTGCTTCTTGAATCGTCCCGGAAAGGGTAACTTTGGCTCATAAGGAGGTGACATGAATGGAAGTTGGTTTGGTGGTGTGGTAGCATCTTTCTTGTTTTCACTGATTTCTTTCTCCCACCTTTCTTTTTCCTTTGGCTTCCACTATTTTCTCCATTATCTCCTCATCTGTCTTCTCATCTTCTAGAATCACAACTTCATCTTCATCAAGGTTGATGGCCACCTCCCCACCTTGTTTCTCATTATCCTTAATGAGATCTCTAGAAGGAAGCTCTCTACCACTTCGAAGGGTAATGGATTTCATCGTCTCCTTAGGGTTTTGTTCAGCTTTACCAGGAAGTGAACCAGCTTGGTGGTTGGAGGTAGAGCTCATAGAAGCAAACTGATTCTCCAAAGCCTTGAACTTGAAGTTGAGCTCATTGTAGCTTCCGTCAATCCTAGCATAGATATTTTTGAGTTCATTACCAATGTACCTTTCTTGTCTATTTTGTGCCTCCAAAATTTGTTTGAGCATGGCTTCAGTGGTGTTTTCTTGGGGGCGTGAGTAGAAGGTCCGGCTTGGTTTTGGAATGACTGGTTGGGCTTGTTTGTGAAACCTGGAGGATAGCTTTGCTTCTGTTGGTATGTGCTCTGGTTGTTCATGTAGAAGGGTTTTTGTTGGTAGTTGTTGTACTGAAAATTTGGCTCCTTCTTGTACCATTGCCCATTAGCGTTGATGAAGCATAACTCTTGTTGTTCTGCTAGACCACCGACTTCATGTTGTTCAGCTGTGTTTGCATTGTTTGATACACCAACAGAATTCACCTTCTCTTGCTTGGCTTTATCGGATAGTAGTTGGTCAATCTTCTCTTGCAGCGCTTTGAGCTCTCTTCTTGTGCTTGTGTCATCACCTCCGCTTCCTCTGTGTTGTCTATCATACTCATCGTTGTAGATAGAATCACTCCTAGCCATGTTCTCTACAAGTTCGAAACCATCTTGTTCAGTTCTTCCTAAGAAGAAACCATTGCTAGCTGTGTCAAGTTGGCTCCTATATTTTGGCAAGACTCCTCTGTAGAATGTGCTGAGTAGACTCTCATTGGTGAACCCATGGTGAGGGCATTGGGACTGGTAGCTGTTGAATCTCTCCCAAGCTTCTCCAAAAGTCTCTAGACCTTTTTGTTGAAATCCTGAGATTTCATTCCTAAGCTTGGCTGTTCTTGATGTAGAGAAGAACTTGTTGAGGAAAGCTTTCTTGCACTCATCCCAAGTTGTGATAGAGTCACTAGGAGTGTTCTTCTCCCATAGATGAGCTTTGTCTCCCAAAGAGAATGGAAACAAGCGGAGCTTCAAGGCATCTTCTGAGACTCCATTGGTTTTGGACAGACCACAATACTTGTCAAATCTATCCAGGTGGTCTAGGGGATCTTCCAAAGGTAGGCCATGGTACTTGTTGTTTTCAATCATGTTGATGAGGCTGGACTTGATCTCGAAGTTGTTGTTTTGCACCGCTGGTGCTCTGATACCAGTCCTACTTCCATGAATGTGTGGTTGATCATACGTACCAATGGTTCTGGCTGGACGGTGCTGATGTTGTTGTACAAGATTGTCAGCTCCATGAGCTTCTGCACCATGAGGTAGTTGCTGATCTCTTTCCATAGTTTCAAGCTGTAATCTGTTGAGTAATTGGGCTTGTCTTTCTTCTCTTCTCTTCCTTACTAACTCTCTTTCCAATGCTTTGATGTTGTCAACTCTTGGGACAAGGTCTGTTGGTCCTCTGCTCCTCAAGTTCATGTACCTGTCATTGAAAGAGTTGAAGGTAGAGTTTAGTAATCTTGTAAAAGTAAAATGATTTAGTCTTAAGCAATGACCAAATCTCAATGTCACAATCAATTTAGAACCCGGCAACGGCGCCAAATTTGATAAGGATTTTTAATCCTCAGAGCAAATCAATGTAGTATAGAAAGGATGTCAATCCAATCCTAAGTGAGTGTGAGACAGAGAGAGTACAGGTTGTGCTTAATCTAAATGCAATCCAATAAGGTTTGTTGTGGCAAGAACAATGTGAAATAATCAATTTTTAATACAAATATAACAAAGAAGAACCAATGGATATTTAGGCAATTGATTTCAGGGTGGTAGTTCTAAATCAAGGTGTCTAACTTCAAATAAACACAACTTTCTATAGGCCTAGATCTCATTCAATATAGGTTAATCCACTTTCGATGGTAGAAACCCTTATGCAATTATGAACTAAACATCAACTTCCGTTCGTTTTGTTCACTCAAACATACATTAAGATTTAGTCTACTAGCCATCTAGCAATCTAAACATCAACTTCCGTTCGTTTTGTTCACTAGAGCAATACTAAGTTATTTCAAGCATTATGCAAACACTTTCGATGTCCTACAAACACTTAGAATCTAGATTAAAATGGCCAAAATCAATCTAGCATTAAGAACACTTAGTAAGCATAGAAATTTAAGCATTTTACCATTAGAACATCTTAACTCTTTTCTAACCACCCATTAATCTACCTAACCCATTGATCCTATGGATGACTACTCACTAATCATCTTGTTTACACTTAATCCCATGATGGATAGAAGCATAATCAAGATGATATAATATATGAAAACAAGAAACAGAATGTAGATGAAGAGAATAACTAAAGAAAACAAGATTTTATAACATAACTTCAAGAACACTTAAGAACAATTGTTTTCAAACAAGAACTCAAAATAGAATGCAAAACAAGACTTAGAATGAAAGTGATAAACTCTATTAGACAGAAGAAGACTCAGAAGGAGATGGTGTGTTTTGCCATGGGGTTTGGGGTTCTATTTATAGGTGAAGAACAACCCACCCCCCATGTTACAAAGTTAAGATCTAGATCTAAAATAAAACACACTCATTGATGTTTCTTCCACTTTATCCCATTTGCACACACCTTTTGACCCTTTACAAGGCAAATGTAAACTTGGCTCTTCAGAAAAGGTAGAGAAAGTTAGGCCACTTGATCCACCAAACTCGTCCAGCACATGAAAGGTGACACAGGCTGTCCCGATCGATCGATCCATTTTTTTCATATAAATGGATCGATCGATCCATGTCCAAATCGATCGATCTGGATTTCGGATCGATCGATCACTTTACCATTTTGCTCTCGGCTTTCTTGGATCGATCGATCCAGTTTTCCATCAAAAACGGATCGATCGATCCAAGTCTCTTTTTGCTCCTTTTGTGTTCTAATCATCTCCAAAACTCCAAACAGCTCATCCAATACCTACAAGATGCAAATGTACATGTAATAGACTCTGAATGCAAATAAATGTAAGGTTGATGCATAAAAATATATGAAATAACAAAGCTAAAACTATGCAAAATCACAACATATGAAAGACTATCATGACTCAAACTACATTCACTTATCTATGTTGGAAATAATTCAAATTTAGTAAAACTAAAATTACATCATTAATAAATGTTTATAGTTACATTATTTAGATCTTTTCCCTAGCAAAATATATTTTTATAATTTGTATAAATTATTTTTAAATCTAATACATGAGAAGATTTTTGGAAGACTTCTCGAGGACTTCTAAAAGATTTGTGAAGGACTTCTAGAAGACTTCGCATTAGTGATATCTCATGATTTTGATAAGTTTTAGATTCATATTTCAGCATATTATTATCATTCTAGGTTGCATTTAGGTCTTTATATTGCATTTGCATACATTATTACATTTGACAGGGTTCAGATTGCACAATTGGAAGTTTAAGGCGAAAATCAAGGGCTAAACTGCATATATGAAAGTTATGGGGTCAAAGCGTAATTATCCAGAAGCTAGAGGACCTGTCTTGCAAATTGAGCAAAACCCACCATTGAAGCTCACGAAGCTTTCTCTTCACCGGATCCGTTCGTTCCAATGACGATACTCGAGCACGGGCTCGACTCAGAACACGACGGTGAGTCTCTTGACGCGTACCAAAGACTCCGTTGGTGGAGCGAATCATCGGAGATGGAGACTCAAGGAAGGCGAGGACTTGGAGTGATGAGCACGAGCTCGGCCGTGGGGATGAGGCAGTGGTGGTCGGAGCACGAGCCTTGTTTGGAGATGAGCAGATGACGAAAGACGAAGCACGAGATGAAGCTTGGTGGCGTGAAGCGTCGCAGCGGCTCGACGTAGCGGCGTTGCTTGGCCGCTGGCTTTGAAACTCGATCCCCTGCTCCATATCTGGATGGTGTAGCGGTATAAGCATACCGCTACGAGCTTGTAGCGGCTTGGTATAGCGGGATGCAGTGGCCGCTACGAAGAAGATAAATCACAAAATCAAGTTGTTAACCGGTTTATTCCGGTTTGACCTTGGTTTATGGGATCGAACCAGCTCGAGTTTTGCCTTCTTACAAATAGATTTAGACCCCAAAAACCCAAAAAGATCTCATTTTCTCTCAAAAGAACTTATTTTGGATTGTAAAAGCTTGAATCTTTGTTGATTTCTAAGGAAGTACTTCATCTTATCTTGTTTCTCTTACATGATTAACCTTGAATCTCACATAGATTTAAGGTTTATCATGGAGTTTATTGAGTAAACATTCTTAGATTCATGGGTTAAGTAGATTAGGGTGATTAGGTGAATGTTTAGGATGATTCTTGCTTGATTAACTTTGTTCTATGGCTTATTAGGTGATTTTAATGCTAGGTTAAGGTTGGGAAATCTAATCTAGATCATAAGTAGTTTCACGCCCGGAAGGTGTTCGATGAAATGCTTGAACAACCTAGTATTGTCCTATACATGCTTGGCCAACGGGAGTTGTTGTCAAGATGTTTAGTGGTTAGTAGACTTGTGTTTTATGCATGCTTGATTGGGTAAGGCCAACGGGAGTTGATGTCTAATTCATGATTAGCATAGGGGCTATTGTCACGGGAGTGAATTAGTCTATTTGAACGAGATTTAGACCTATAGTCTTGTTGATTGTTTTGTTTGAGCATCCTAGATTGAATCTTGATCACCCGATATCGATGATCTTGCCCATGGATCTATCCTTAGCTATTGATTTAAAGTTTGATTCTTGCACTTGTTTCTTGTTTGAATTTGAGATCACATTGTTCATAATTCTAGGAGTTTAGTTTGTTACAAATCACTCATCTTCCCTTGTTTGCTTAGATTAGGAAATTTTGTGTATTCTTAGTGTTATAGATCACTAGTTCTCTGTGGATTCGATCCTAAAGTGCTGCATCGATATACCATTCGATTGTGGTAGCGTGCACTTAGGTTAATTGGCCTGTGGTAAAACGCAGAACATCAATTAGGCAGAAAACTTAAAATCTACTTAAATTCTACCATATATCTGGCTTCTATACGATGGGATTCATTCTATATATCACAACTTCTGATGTTACAATTTACCCTCTCTCACAGAACGCAACGTTCTCGTTGCGCCCCACGACATGTATCAAGATGCCTCTCGGATCAGAAACGAGATTGCTAACCAGCTCTGATACCACTTGTAACGCCCAAACCGACCACAACTAATAGGCCCCCCCACGCCCACTCTCTCGGCCAGTGGGCACCATTTAGTGTGACGGGCGGTGCATTAATTTTGCCAAAACTTGAAAGTCTTGCTTACTAATCGTGCAATCACCACATGAAATTTTCCCGTGTTTTGACTTCACTCACACGGTATCGTGAATCACTTTCTTCATAGGTCACCCATTCTTTCAGTACTCCAGCGCAAACACGCGTAACTCTAGAATTCTAAATGGATGTGTGACGGAAAATGTATTTACACTTTTGTGACATATGTATCCAAATCAATTCTCTTAAATCTTTCCATATATCACAAATCGGGTCGTTACAATTCTCTTTTGTTGTACCGACCCTAACCCAATCACCTGTGAGCTCTCACTGACTCCCAAGGTAGGTTATTGGTACACTTGATGACAAATTGTTCTGTGCGAGAGTTGTTAAAGAGTGATTTCTTGGGTTCAAGGAATGTCGAGCGCACCAATAACCTACCTGAAGAGAGCTTAGAGTTTACAGGTGAGAGATTAGGGTCGGTACTCTGCATAGCCAACCAGGATCCTACTGGGCGGATTGTTACAATTTTGTTCAAATAGAAAATATTAGTTAGCTATTTTTTGCTAGTTAACAAAACATGGAGAATAAACGAAAGAAGTTGTGTTGTTAACAATAGTTGTGATGCTTATGCTGCCCTGACATTGGTAAACTTTATGGTTACACTGCCACAAACTCAACATAGTCATATGGATCCAAAATACTCATTTGGAGACGGTACCTAGCACATATAGAGTCAACTATTGTTTTATGTATGATATTATTGATGCCTACATATTAAGAAGTGGCTTAAAACACTGAATTTGTGTACTAACTGAATTACCTAACAATGCCAACTGCATTAGCATCTTGACATCCATGGGCATGGCATGTAAAAATTGAGAATCCACGTTGTATTTTCAGTAGCACTTGGAATATGAAATCTAGCACCAACCGTATGTGGTGTCAAGTCCATCAATGACCACTGTGCAAAGGAACTATTTTCCTGCTTGTGTTCAATTTCAACATTCTTTAATTAATGGTCAGTAACATGTAACAATACGTGAAAATATGGTTTTGGGTTAACCTTTGGTGATGCAGTGAGGACGCAGGCGTTGAGTTCAGACATTGTTATTGATTCGATCTTTTTAACCCCAACATATTTTGTAGGAGTTGATGATGATCTCTCGTTAGTTTCACAGAACCTAGAACACAAAGAATTTGCACGAGGGTTATTAGTATCCGTTTTATATCAGCATGTTAATAAACTAAAAAAATAATCTCGGAACTCCCTTTTTGAGAAATCTACTGCTAGCTCTGCATTCATTGCAAAACAGAAATGAGTTTTTGATGTTGCGTTGAGAAAAAATGCCTACCAATGATAGCCAATTAATTAACCGCTAACATAAGTGATAACGCAACTACTTTAGAAAGCTGTAGGCAGCTATATATAGCAAGCTGTCAATGCTTTGAATATTTTCATCTATCTATTCCTGGTTAGTTAAATTCTCTGCACATATGTCTCTCTTTGGTTGTAAGTTGAACACATTATTTGATCAAATGGTGCTGTTACTTTCAGGTGAGCCACTTACTTATGGAAACCGTTGTTCAGACAATTCAGGTCAGACTAATCTGGATCCTTTGTTGGAAAGTTTAGAACTTTAGATTTTGTTGCTTTGCGTCCAAAATTTTCCTTTGTACCGTTATAGGAAGTTCTGTGGGACAATCCTCCTATACCAGAGAACCAAGCACCATGCACATTGTTTTTATTCATCTACCAGAAGAGGAACAAGCCCTCATGAGTCTATCATCAGAGTAAGAAGCTTTTCTTTTATCAATGCTTCTAAAAAGATTCATTGATCACTTTATGTATGATCTTATAAATAATGTTCAAGGCATCAACTCAATGATTCTTGTTTATGCAGTGACTCTTCCTTCTGGTAGCAACGGCATGGAAGTTCTGTTGAATTTTCTGTCACAAAAGAACCTTTCTTATGCGCTTATGTACTTGGTATATTCATTCTTGTAGATGTAACGGTTAACATGAATCATATATATACTAGGCATGAACTCGAATGGACAAGCTTTAGACTCTGTTGAAAACTTCCATTTGCAAAACGGAGTGTTAAGTCTAAGTGTATTTGATAGGCTTTTCTACAAACATAGGACAATGGTATATATATGTATGTGTATGTACAAACGGTTTCATGTGTGTATACTCTCTGGAGAATTGAGAGCTTTCACTTATCGGGATCAGTTTCGACATGGCTAGTCTCCAAGACGTATTCACGCATGAGTTTTGTGTTGGATCTATCCACATTCTGCATTTAGCACAATCACAATATGCTTATGTCATCTATATACTTCACACTCAGCCACTCTTTATATATATAGAGAGATTATGGTGAGAAGAGAGAACCTTGAAGGCGAGGCGCTGTAAATTATCCCACTCGAAGTCGTTTTTACAATAAGCAGACCGTACCTAAATTAACGGTAACAAAAGGTACAAACCTTGAGATATGTGAAGTGTACTTTTAAAAATATATTAAAGGAGAAAAGAAAAGCTTAGCTTACCTCTAAAATTCGAAGGGCTTGCATTGGCCATGAGAAACAGAATTTGATTAGTTTATTATATGAAATCAGATGAATATTTAAACACATTGTAATCAACTTATTTACTAATATATAAAAAGGTGTTTTTATTTGGTACCTAAGTTCATGTGACGAGAAGAGCGACGCATGAGAGCAGCGCAGAACTTATCGCCGTCACTTACTGAGTTTGTGTCTAAGAACTCTCTTAACTCCATATACGCCTCAGGGTTATAACTCTATCATTATAATTAATTAATCATCAATTATACATTAATCATTATCTTATTAATCTAAACACCTAAATTAGATACGAATCAATGATCACCTCAAGCTGAGCAGAAACTATCCTCACTGCAACATAAGTAAAAAAGTCATGAAGATGCTTCGCTGCCTTAGCCTCTGGTGAAGCTTCTCCAAAACCTAACTCACTTATAAAACAATACTTAGAAAAAAAATGGACACTAATCTATATATTAAATAGCGTTATGGATCTAATCACATTTTCTTACAAAATAATATGACATACCAGGAACGTACATCTTGTTAGTACATATGCGATTTGGTTTGCATTTTCTAAACTTCTGCATTGATGGATAAGAAAGTGAAGGTTTTCGAAGTTTTGGAGGATTGAAGTAAGAGAGGTAAGAGTGGTGAAGAAGGAGGGAAGAAGAAGATGACTCCATTTGATGTTTCGATGAAGAAAAGTTGGAGATGGTTTTTTTAATTTTTTTGCTCGTTGGTCGTATATAAGAAAATGAATTAGGTTCACACATCAAAATATCTAGAATATATGGATAAATAAATATTTTTTTTGGTTCACCGGATAAATAAATATCTTCTGTTTTAAAGTACAAGGACAAGTCAACAACACATTTTTCATCTCTAATAAATATGTGTCCTAAAATCAAAATAACAAAATATATTAAAAAACATTGTTATATGGACGAACTAAGTCCATATCAAAATATATTCTGAGACTACATATTTTATTTATACATGCCTAACTTTTTTTTGGTGACCGAGTTGGATCAATGGATTGGTGGTTCTTTATAATTTGTATGTACTAGATTATATTAAAATCGTTTTTAATTACCAAGATATTGCATATTAAAAAAATAGATATTCCTTAGATCTATAAAACATTTAAAAATATTCTTAAATGGAATCGATGAAACAAGAATATCTAACATAATCATACAATATCTTAAAATGATATATAAATATTCTTAAAAATACCGATAACTATAAAATGAATATATTACAACCTTTAAAATATGGTCAATTATAAACTGAAATACATTTAATTTTTTAAAAAATATATCTACCCGATCTTGCGAGTAATTTTTTTTTTTTTAAATGACAACCTCTTGCGAGTAACTATAGTATGCTATTATTGTTGTTCTATGAGATAAAAGAACGGGAAGGAAATAAAATCTCCTTAAGGAAATACAATAAAACAGTCCGTCGAACAAAAAGAAGTGACGTTATTCCTCACACCATTGTTCCCAGCCTTGAAACAAACGTGTTTTCATAACTTATATATGATCATGTTGTCGACTGAAACTCTATTTGAATTAATGCTCACATTTCATTCTGATGCCTAGCAAATCCATGGACTGGAAAAACAAATTGTTGGAGAAAATTATCAATTCTTAGTTTGTACGATATATAGTGCCATGTATATAACTAATTTAGATGAAGCTTTATTTGATATATGATATTTAATTAGGACAACTTTGATACAAAAATAATTGTAACAACATGTCCCGTGGCGCTGCTTTCTGAGGCTTCGGCTCAAAGATAGATTATTGATGCGCTAGATGCTATTTGAACCTTTTAAAAGACAAACTGTCACCAATTGAACTGCAGATTCATGAAATGGAAAAACAAATTGTTGTAAAAAAATTATCAGTTTTAGTTTGTACGATATATAGCCATGTGTAACTAATTTAGTTTGATCTACGATATATATCTATGACAACTTTTAAAACAGAAAGTAATTTTATTTATTCTTCGTATTTGATTGATTAAATTTTTCCTGTTAATTGTTAAATGATGTTTATAATTTTGCCTCACGATAACTAAATAAAAAGTAAACAAGGAAAATAAATCTTGGCATAATATAAGATTGTATAGGAATGAAAAAACTCATAACGAACCAAAACTAAGCAGAAAATAAGCTAATTAAATGAAAACTACCAAGGCCTATGACCAAAACAATTCATACAGTACTTTTGTTTGCACAGTACTTCCGCTTCTTACGTAAGTTGAAGACACGATCAGTTCGATCTCTGAGGTTTCTTCGCCTTCCGTTTACGTCGTGGCTTTGCACTACTCGCTGGTGCTGGCGATGGCTCACCATCTTGTGAGTGTTTAGAGACCTCATCAGCATCAAGATCAGCATCAAGATCATCAGAGATCTTGCAACCCTCAACATCCGTCACGTCTTTCTCAACTACTTTATCCTCTTCAGACACCTCCTTAGGTTCCTACACGACATAGATACTAGGTTTAGATCTATCTCATGGTACAAAGCCTTAATATAAGAGAATATACCTTTTTCTTTTTGTTTTTCTTGGCAGGGACGCTGATTATCTCTTCTGAAGCTACAGTGGAAGGAGGAGGAGAAGGAGGAAGACGGAGCTTCTCGAGCTCTTCGATAAGGGCAGTGACGATTGGCTTCGACCTGATGGCTTCTTGTTGCTCCTTGTTTAGGGTTTTGCCCTGAGAGACAGACTCTTCCATCTCAGTAATACGGTTGTACTTCTTGCGGTGAGCGCGGAGACGCTTGCTGATGAGAGCCATGACTTGTTGTCCTTCTGTGACCGCCATGTTGAGCGAGAGAGTTTATGACGGCGGAGCAAAAGAAAGATTCTAGGTTTAGAGGGATATGATTTAAGATGCGTTTTGATTGAAACTACGTGTACTTATATATATAGTGGTAGTGGATACCTTAGGTATTCATAGGTGCAAATCTATATTTCGGAACATTCTAGATCTTTGTATTGATTGGCGCAAATCTCCATAATTGTTAATTATTAACAAAAAAAAATTTGTATATTTTGGATTACTCTATATCTTCCTTATAGTTATAAGTATTTCCATGTATATATCACAATTGCATCTTATTAGAATTAGGATATAACTTTGGGCTAAAGCTTCTCCGATAGCTTTGGGACCAAGTTTCTTTCTCTAACAGTTTTAGGATCGTCTCTGGCACTATAAATATTGTATCTCCTCATTCAATCAAAACAAGTGTTCATATCAATTTTGACACATTTTCTTTTTCCATAACTATGTCGATTACCAAGAAAAAAGGATAAGAAAAAATTAATTAAGTAAGTTATTTTTGAATATAGTTTTGAAATTATTATTTTTGTTAAATATCGAAAATTAAATCTTTTATTAATGTTATTCCTATTATACCTTTCATTTTATAATTTATTAAATAATAAAATACAAAAAACACATGCGAAATAATAAACATTTTTTTTCTTTTTTGGTTAAAATAACAAAGAATTCTAAAAAAAAAAAAATCTTTTTGTATATGTTTTTGTCAACATGTGTTTATTCAATGTTCTATAGATTAAAATACACTGGGATGTTACTACTTCACTCCCTTTATCAGCAAAACTAAGAAAGCTAGCTAGTTCTGAAACTCGTTATGTGATTATTTGTCGAATAGAGTTAATCTGTAGAGAACTAATATTAATGTATTGTAGTGGTGCAAATATGAGTCGCAAATGTGAGAAAATAGAATATGACTCTTAAATTGGAAAATATATAGTGTTGTGCTATATTCGTTCTTGAATATTTAGACTACTAACTCACGATCAAGTATATGTAATGATAGTAAAGTTGGTTTGAACCGTTATATCTTCTTGAATTTTAATTGGTTTGAAACTGGGATTAGAAATTTAGAATTGCTTGTTCATTATCTGACTTGCATAGCAATTTTGTGCTTTGGAATTGATTTAGTCATATGTTAATTCATAGTAATTGCTGGACTGAGAAAACGTAAAACATAATCTGAACAATGGCGTGATACAGCCCAAATGGTGGTTGTCCAAATGATTGATGGAAGCTTGAATCGGATCGACCAAGGATGTGGTCGATTGATCACTATATTTTGAATTTGCCTTGATATCCTGAAAACACTAAGGTGTTAGACGTATAAGTACATCTTTTGCTTATTTCCCCCTTTTGGCCAATTGGTGTATATGGATCTCTTCATGAGTGATTATGGTGGTTTGGGCTCAACATTTTCAGTCTATAGTGCATCTTCAAATCTATGTTCTCTCCTTAAAGGTTGTTGGTCTTGAGCTTGGTTTCCAACCGAATTGTTTTTTGGGATCAACCGTGACAACCGATTATTGATATTTTGAATAGTTTCCATTTGTTGGTTCAGTGTGGCCAGTAGATTTTGGTCGTGTACTTTTTCTACCATTGCTTTCTGAAAACACTCTCAAAGATCAAGTGAAGATATAGGAAAGTTCTGATCGAACAAAAAACTGTGAATAATACAACTTAGATTAAACCGAAAAATATGCAATAGTTGGACCGATATAATATAAACTATGCTCAAATAATTTTTATTCTGGTTTTCTTGATGCAAACTGGAACTCAAGACAATATGTAATGATAATAAACACATTGAAAAGAAATATGGAAGAAAAACAAAAAGTGATATTTTTTTTTTGAGTTTTTAGATTCAAACTCGGCCTAATGCAAGTAGGGAATGTTACTAAGCTATACTGGAAAGGAAATATGAGATGCAAAACTAACACTAATTTTTTTTTGAGTTTTCTTAATATGAAAAACAGTTATACCAATTATATGCAAACAATATGATATTAGACTATGCTATCAAATATTTTTTTCTTTTGTGATGAAAACAAGAAATGACTCTTTTTTAGGATGCAATATGAAAGGAATAAAATAATTATGAGATGTAAACAACCTAAGAAAAGGGAAATAAGTAAATGCAGAGTTTATTTTTTAAATGAATGCACAAAATCTAAAATGGTAAGTGTAAATGAACTATTTTTAATTTCTAAATGATCTATCACAAAATTACTTGTCTCCTTTTTATGGTTTTCAATTTTTTCAGATGAACAAGAACAAAACTACAAAAACTGTTTTCATGGCTTTTTCGATTTCTAAATGAAAAAAACGCAAAACCCAATATGATGCATGGATAGATGTCACCTGATTAAAGAACCAAGCTCTGATACCAAATGATACATGCACGGAAGCAGAGTCGTCCAAATGGACAATGGAGGTTCCAATTGGCTCTACCGAGATGTGGTCGAATAGTCAATATTGTTGGAATATGATTGTAAACCTGAAAAAATGCAAAAAAGAATGGAATGATATGATAATGGATGATAAAATAAGAACAATAAACAAGGGATATAATGATGGAGATTGGATCTTTGTTGCTGGATGTGTATCACTCTCAACAAGGATCGATGGATGGAAGATGAATCAAGTGAAACTGGTCTTGCTGGATGTGTATTACTCTCAAGATCGATTAGTCGATGTAAATGGAATGTGAACGCCAAAAAATCTATGGAAGAGATCCTTGATAAGTCAAGTTGCTTCAGAGATGCTTCTCACACACTTAAAAGACTTAAGACAACAGTTTTGACAAAACTAGAAAAACTGAATAACTCATATTACTTTCAAAGATGGGTGTAAGATGATTCTCATAATCCTTGGGTTCTGGAACATGGTGGGAAACCTCGGATATATTATGGTTGGTCTAGAGTATCTCCAAGCTTCCACAAATAAGTTTTTGTCAGATCAAACTGAATTGGTTGAAGACTTTCCCCAATTGATGTCGGTTTGACCGGTTCTGGGAAATTGATTGTATCTTCATGATTCCTTGACCAATTCTTCTGATTTGGGCTTTCCGGAAAACTAATAAATCTACCTTGAATCCCATGATTGGTTCTGGATAATGATGCTTCATGGTTGGGCTGAAATTCATTTCCAAGGGTTGATACTCGAAAATAGATGGGCTGGAAAACCTCCAGGTTGTAAAATTCACATCTTTCTGGTATGGATAGGTTTTGGATTGATTCCAGTTGAGTTTAAAAGATTCGTCAGTGTAGAAACCATGAAAATTGTTCCATGATGAAAACTCTCCTGGTTTGTAATAAGTTGATTTTATGTTTAATGAAGTTTTGTTGCTATTTAGTTAGTTATTTGATTTCATGGTTTAGAACATACAATGCATTAGAATATTTCCATAGAAATCTTCTTTCAAAACCACGGGTTTAACCAAAATCTAGGCATAAAACAAAGAAATTTATTTGCGAAGTCTTATGCCATAAAACTTCTTTAAAAGTTTTATAATTAATATTAAATGTTTAATTCTTTATTGTCAATTGCAAAACTAACCTATGCAGACTTCTTGCGAAACTTCGAAGAATTTATGTGATGGTTAGAAGGCTTCTATATAAATCTTCCCGAGAAAACTTCTTCGAAAGTCGTCTTTGAAAAAGTCAAATATCTGCAAATTTCGGTCAATTACAAACTAACATGTTTATCAGAGATAACTTATATATAGCTGTCTTCTCTACTTTTTTGTTACAAAAAAGAGTTCGAAGGATTCTCTAGAAAATTTTAACGAAAAACACAAAGAATAGTTAATTGCAATACTAACCTAGCATTTGCGAGAAGAATTCTCTAGAAATCTTCTAAATAGACAAGAATTCATAAAAAATATATGAAAAAATATTTAAATATCATTCTCTAGATCTGTAAAATTCAAGTTTAGCTTCTCCAAGTACACATAATTTCTTAATGAAAGTTACCTACTCGTACTTGACCAAGAAACATGAATTAAGTAAGTCCAATAAGCTTATAATTTTTAAATTGAAAATGTTGGTATTTTGGAATGAAATGGGAGAGAAAATAAAAAAAGTAATGGTTTGTGTGTGTAAAAAATAAGAATATAAAGATCTAGAAATCCATTTTAGATGTATTTAGAGCTTGGAAGTGGTTGTTCATGGTGGTTAATGTATTGATGATAATGACAGTGTTGTAAACAAAAGAGAAAGATGAGGGTGATAGATTAAAACAATCATTTTCAAAAAAAAAGAAAACAAAAATAATGGTATTTTCATGATCAAACTTTTGGGGGTGAATATAGCAAATAAAAATTTTAAAAGAAAAAGACAAGTTATTTTGGCGATTGACTTCAAAGTATTAAGTACTATTTGCAAAACTCCCATGCAAAATGCACTAATATATATATGAGAAAAACAAAAGAGGAGAATAGATTCTACAAAATTGGCCAATCCACAAATAAAGGCCACAACTTCAGTAAATCAGTATGTGGAATGTTAAACCATGGGAGTAGGGGTCATGTGTTTATGGAAAACAGAGAAATAGTTTTTTTTAAGAGTTGATATCCTAAGAAACAAACGATTTTTTTTTTGGTTTGATAATTTAACAATCATTTCAAGAAAAAAAAAGATAGTACGTAGAAAAAAACCTAAAAAAAGCAAAGGTGCCGTTCCATAGGAGTGGCTGACGCAACGATGATGATCGTAGAGGCAACATGCCAAAGAAGTGATCTACATTGTTGATATTCTAAAGAAAACAATACCAACTCCAAAAAAAATACCGTACTTAATTTAATAGTAGAGGTAACATTATCCTACGTCGTTGAGAATTTGATATTCTAACGAGAAAGGACTGCAACCAGTGTCATTACAGTGGTAACAAGGTTGGAAACATGCCTGATGAAGCAGAGAATATTCATCCAAAACATCTTCTCTTCTTGAAGCTACGATTTATAAGTTCTAAGAAATATATATAAATTTGAAAAAGTATCGATGCTTATTTATAAAGGGAATTCAAACTTAACATTTAATGATAACCATTTTCTCGTGAATCTGAAAGTTCTTTTAACGCTCACATCGTAACTTGTAGAAAAGTTAATTACTTATAATATCGTAACTTGTTTAGTTTTGACTTTTTAATATGAAACATTCCCATCGTAAAAGCAAAGCGAATTGTTTATAATGTTTTTTTAAACATCAAACGCTTATCTATACTTAAGTTTGGGTGGTAAGAGGAAACTACATCAAAATAGAACAACCGATGTAGTACATATACCTATGATATGTTCGCGCTATCATAGCTAATAAATCTCGAAATTGTTCATGGTGTTATATGAGCCTAAATTATTCTTGATTGTATGTTAATCCCAAAGTCATGTGTAGCCCAACAAAAGATCTTTATCAATTCATATAGCTTGGAAATCGGGAAAACCTGGTCCTTTGCAGATTAACTTATCTTTTTATTAATAAATCTCACCTGCTAAAAACTATAGCCGCATTAGTCCCGCTGAAATTTGTGGATAAATCACAAGATTCTTAATAGGCTGATAATTCCACATGACTCACACTTTGTTCATGATTTACTCAGGTAATTTTATGATACACTCATCGGTGGACATACTGGAGTGTTACGAACACTCAAGTGACTATCACAACAGTTTTATTGGCCATTGATGCATAAAACAATGCATAAGTACGTGACAGAGTGTGACACTTGCCAGCGAGCAAAGTCTGAGACCTTAGCACCAAAAGGACTTCTCCAACCACTGCCAATACCACATACACTACAAGAAAACTAAGAAGTTACTACGACACTTTACTAGGAAATATATTCCTCGTAAATTTACTACGAAATTACGTCGATATTACTTGGAAAATACATTTCCTCGTAAGGTCGTCGTAAAATCACGAGAAACATATATCCTCGTAAAGCCGTAGTATATTTACGAGGAAATAACGTGGAACATTACATTTCCTCGTAAGACCGTAGTAAAGGTTTTTCCTCGCAAAAGCCTAGTAATGTTTTACTACGAAATTAAGAGGAAAATGTGTTTTACTACGAAATTAGAAGGACCTGGATAGGAAATATGGAATTTAAATAAAAACGTGTTCATTTCGTAGCAATTTCCTAGTAAATGCTCAGATTTGAAAATTTCTATAAATACCACAATTGTGATTCATTTGAAACACACCAAAAAATAATCAGCTATAAGCTTGATCAAACGCAAAAAAATGTCCGGGCCGGGAAATATTTTCGAGTTGCGGAAGTGGATGTATTCACACAGAGATAATAACGGGAGGGTGACGACAGAATATCTCGAAGGGTTGGAGACGTTTATGCATCAAGCAGATTCTACACCACTCACACAGGAAATTGGTAAGATGTTCTGTCCTTATCGGAAATGCTGCAATACAAAATTAGGCCCTCGTGAAAGGGTTTTGAAGCATTTAATAAATAGAGGGTTCATGCCTTATTATTATATTTGGTATCAACATGGAGAAGATGCTAGTTGTAGGAATGATGAAGCTAGTAGTAGTAGCAATTTGCAAATTGAACCGGTTGATCATTTGCGTAATGAAACTAGTTATCATCACCAGGAGGAACAAATGGTAGATTGTGATAGGGTTCATGATATGGTAGGTGATGCATTTGTAACTCATGATGATGATGAAGTTGAAGAACCTAACTTAGATTCAAAAAAGTTTTATGAAATGTTAGAAGCTGCGAATGAGCCAATTTACAGTGGTTGTAAAGAAGGCCTGTCTAAATTGTCGTTGGCTGCTAGAATGATGAGTATTAAAACCGATCACAATCTACCTGAAAAATGTATGGATGCATGGGCAGACTTGTTTAAAGAGTATTTGCCAGAAGAGAATGTGTCTGCTGAATCTTATTATGAGATTCAGAAATTGGTATATGGTCTTGGGTTGCCCTCGGAGACGATAGACGTTTGCATCGACAACTGCATGATTTACTGGGGAGATGATGAGAAGTTACCACCTTTGGTGATTCATTTCTAACACACCCCAGAACACTAATTAAACCATAGATGATAATCATCTATAAGAGCTTTGTTTAAGATATTAATACATGTCTTAAAAGTAATTTTTCTTAAGAGATATGTAATAATATCTTAGACAAATGCTACCATAGAAGATAATCTTCTATTATGAGTTTGTTTTAAGTTTGTTTTAATTTGGTGTTTGGAGTTTTGAGTTTGGGGATTTAGTGTTTAAAAGTTGTGGTTTGGAGTTTGGGGTTTCGAATTTATGGATTTACAAACCCTTTCCTCGTAAAACCCTAGTAAGTTTACTAGGGTCTTACGAGGAAAAAAACGCGGGCATAGCGTTTTCCTCGTAAAGTCTTACTAGGACCTTACGAGGAAACAGAAACGCGGGCATAGCATTTTCCTCGTAAGATCCTAGTAAACTTACTAGGGTGTTACGAGGAAACCAAATTCCTTATATAAACTCGAGCAATACTATTTCCCATTTCTAGTAACTGCCTCTCAGAATCCTCTAAAGGTAGTAGTTAGATTAGTGTTTAGTTTAGGGAATTTAGATTAGGTGGTTAGTTTAGGGAATTTAGATTAGGTGGTTAGTTTAGGGAATTTAGATTAGGTGGTTTTACTTTTTTTAACTGTTTTTTAATGATACGGGAAATTAATGTTTTAAGTTTTTTGATTTAGATGCCTAGAACAGACAAGATTGCTAGGGCTGCTAGTAGGAGGACGTCGTCTCTTGATCAGTCTCTTGATCAGGGGATTCACTACGGAGATCTATTTGGGCGTCGGGATACTCCGGGTTCATCTTCGTCAGCTCCCGGTCCATCTTCGATTCCGGATCGTGTTCCCGAGACTCAGGGAGCTCCTGCACCACCACCACCTCCTCCTCCTCCACCGGTCGGGGTTCATCCCGATTTGCAGGTGCCGCCGAACGCACCCTTTGCGGTGTATACGGTGGAGGATATTTTGGCCCTTCCAGGCAGAGAAGGGCTGCCAGAGTTAGATCCTATCCGACGGGACGGGAAAAACGTATTATGGTATGTTTTAATTTTTAAAAAGTTTTTTTAAATTTATTTCTTAATTAACAAAATATTTATAAATTAATCTAATTAATGATTTATTTTGTGTCTTTCCAGGTTTAATGTTGACAATCGTCTTGGAAGTAGCGTCACGGACTGTATCAAGGGATACTTTCCCGATGCAGCTCCAAACTGGAAGAAGACGGCGAGCCACACAAAAAAGACGTGGTTCAAAATGTTCGCTGTAAGTTTAATTAATGATCAACTTAATTTATTTTTCATTATTTAAAACTATTAATATTATTGAACTAATCCGTCTCTTTTTTTTTGTTAATTACAGCAAAGGTATCGTTGGTCTCTTGGGATTCACCAGCTGGTGAAGACAGAGTTTGAGGCCAAGGCTAAATCACGATTGCTCGACACGGTCTACAACTGGAAGGGAGACTTTCAGGTATAGATTTCTAAATTATAATATATATATATATAGTTTTAAAATTATTATAATTGACTTTAATTTTAATTAATTATTTTAAATTAGGTGGATGGTTACTAGGCCGGGAAACCCGATTGCCTCACAACCGAGGTGTGGGATGGCCTAATCGCCTATTGGAGGTTGCCGGACTCGGTCAGAACCTCCAGCACAAACTCCGAGAACCGCATGACTAGAGACGAGTATGGCAACATGAAGATGCTGCACAGCACGGGTCGAAAACCTCACGCGGGAGTTCGTCTAGACATGGTAAGATGATTTTTAATAACTATTTTTTTTTTAATTTGAATATTCCAAATTTTTAATTTAATTTTCAAATTTTCTTTTAGGCTAAAGAGACTGGAGTTCTTCCATCTCTGAAAGACCTTTACGAGAGGACCCACCGGAACAAGGCTGGGCAGTTTGTAGATCCTGCTTCGGAGCGGATCTACAACGATTTTGTTGCCTGAATTGACGAACGCCAGACTCAGCTGACTCAGCAGACTGGGACTCCAGTCGTATTATCCACTCTTGAAGTGGATAAGATTTATGAGAAGGTAAATAATTTGTTTTACTATTAATTTTTATTATTTATTTAAAATTTTTTAATGTTATTAATATTTTTATTTACAGGTCGCCCCTAGGAAAAAGGGACGTATCGTCGGGATTGGCTCGATTAACGATGTCTCTGCAGCGACATCGTCTTATGCTCAGGAGCAGCATGATGCCAATGCTCAGTTGCGCTCGGAGTTGCAGGCGACGCAGACTCATGTGGTTTCGCTCACCGAGCAGATGGCTTCTCTCACTGATGTCCTCGAATTTATGGCGGGTGGAAACCCGCAATTGGAGGAGATGTTGCGTCAGAGACGGGAACGCGCGGAGATTCCAACCCAACATCATCCACCATCACAGTCACAACCCTCAACCAACTTAGGAGAGGAGCAGCATTTACCGAGCCACGACGAGTTCGTTCGGCAATTTCACGAACATAATCAGTATCCGTAGTTTTTTTTTAATTTAATTGTATATTATGAATTTTAAAACTTAATTGTATATTATTTAGCTATTTATAAAATATTTTGTTTTTTATTTATAATTTGATTTTTTTATAAAAAAATAAATTATTTATATTTATAATTAATTTCTTTTATTAGGGAAAAAATACGTCGAAGCAAAATCCTAGTAAAGGTTTCCAAGTAATATCCTCGTAAATTGTTCTAGTAAACTCCTCGTAAAGTTTACTACAAACTTACGAGGAAGATCTTACTACGGTTTTACTAGGAATGTTTACGACGAGGTTACGAGGAAAATGTAACCACTCCTTTACGAGGAAAGTTTTCCTCGTAAACGTTACGAGGAACTTACGAGGAAAATAGGCTTTACGACGAACGTGTTTCGACGAAACGCGTTTCCTCGTTATTTCCTAGTAACAGTCCCTTTACTAGGAAATAACGAGGAAAACCCGTCCTAGTAAAAGACGAGTTTTCTTGTAGTGATATTCTGTGGGAAGACAGCTCGATGGATTTCATCGACGGCTTATCATGTTCAGACCGGCATATTTCCATTCTGGTTATCGTCGACCCTTTGTCTAAAGCAGCACACCTGGTTCCTCTATCCCATCCTTACACGACCAAATCAGTTTCTGCTAAGTTCATTGATGCAGTGGTAAAGCACCACAGAATACCAAGTGATGCACCCTTGGATAGCACACCGGAAAAAACAGACATGCATGGCTTGATCATGGGAAGTAGTAAATATATATGTTCATTGTTTGACTCATATCTTCCAAACCACGAGGCTTCTACGCATGAAATCACTTGGATAATGTTCTCAACTCAATTATGGAGCTCCTTGAAGAAGAATCAGATCAAACGGATTTCAGATGTGGGAGTTATGCGATTTACAAACCAGGTGATCTTCAGTTCTCGCGAATTCAGACATGTGCGCATTCAGGTGAGCTGGACCGACACTGCCTTGGAGTTGGATGAGCTATTTGACACTATCTTGGATGAGCTAAATACTCAAGTGAGCTGGACTGACACTATCCCAGACGAGCTGAGCTGGATTGACACTCAAAGCTGAGCGAGCTAGTTCGATCTTCCGAGCTGGTTCGACGACCCGAG
The DNA here is from genome assembly GCA_905132765.1 of Moricandia arvensis. Classification (NCBI taxonomy): domain Eukaryota; kingdom Viridiplantae; phylum Streptophyta; class Magnoliopsida; order Brassicales; family Brassicaceae; genus Moricandia; species Moricandia arvensis. Next base: position 207,054 of record CAJHQP010000230.1, on the reverse strand, counting down.
AAGATACAATCGGTCAACTTATTTCTGATGAACCAAGCCAATCTCTTCAAGGTTCCAATTCATGTCCATGGGCCAAAACTATCAGAAAAGCTAAGGAAAACATGCTTGACGAATGGGCTTGTTTTAGACTGCATTTGGGCCGAAATGTGGATCCAAACATTTTTATGGTTTACAACTTTGCCCTAGAAGTAAACAAGATATTCCTTGGAATATTTTTGACCAAGCAGTCAAAGGAGAGTCCCAAGACAAGTCAAAAGTGTGTGGAAGACCAGATCTAGTCTTTGTTTTCAGTCAACACATTTATGTAGTCAAGTCTTTGTTTTTGGTCTTCTATGCCTTGTTTTTCGCACATTCTTCTTTGGATTTCTACAACTTGTAATCCTATAAATAGGACCTAAGATCCACGAAATAAATCATTGAGTTTTCCCCCTTTGAGTCTATCTCTTTGTTCTTTGTTTAGAACACTTTTTGTTTCTTGTTGAGTTTCCTCCAAGTAAACATTCTCTAGTTCGTTGGACTTGTGCGTCATATCAAACAAAGTTTAGAAACCCTTCTTTTATTAGACTTGTGCGTCATATCAAGCAACAACTAAAGTCTGGTAGTATCAAGAGACTTTCCGCCCCTCCTGTGTCACCATTCGATCCACCAGTTCTCCCTTTGGTGAGTTCATATCCCCTTAGTCCAATTGAGTGATCATGTCCGTATCTTGGACGTATCAAAGTGGTATCAGAGCCACTCATTTGGTACATTCTATCCATCTTCTCATCTTCCATATTCTAAAACACTTCTTCTTCTTTTTTTCTATCTTGAATCCGGGCCATCTCTTTACCTTTGCCATAGTTATAAAAAAAACAAAAAAGAGAAAAAAGATCTATAAAAAAAAGAGAAATTAAAAGTTCGATTTGTTTGGATAGGTGGTGGATCCTGCTGGATGAGGAGAAATCCAGCCTTAGAGTGGTTAAAGCAGATTCCAAAATTAGTTCTCTTATCTTTCTATCTTGTGTTCATCTCTTGTGTGCTTGGAGAAATCCATTGGGTTACTTGATTTGTTCTCTTAGAACTTTGAGAGAAGACTCTTGAGTGACCACTAAAATCTGAGAGAAAACACTTAAGTGTATGAGATCTATGAATTACATAAGAAAGATCCTGAGTGACATGGTACAATCTTTTACTCTCGCCTATGATCTAGTATCTCTTTTAAAACCTCATTTCAGCAATCATTGGGTCTGAAACTTTTGATAATCATGATTAAGGTCAAAGTGCACAAGTTCGGATGAGAAGGACACTCGCCTTGGATTAGGATGCATCACATTTTATATCTGAGTTTTCGATCACTGTTTGGACAGAACAAGAGAAACACTTGCAAAGATGAGTGTAACACAAGAAACGTAGAAAGTTGTGTGTACCTTTGGAAAAGGTAAAATAATCAGTATGACGAATATGATGGACACTCATTTTGGCTCGGAGTGCTACAACACTTTGATCTGAGTTCGATCACTATCCTGATTTGCCAAGGGACCCTTATAGTTTAACATGATGGATACATTGTTCGGGTCAGGTTGTCACCACACCTTGGACTGAATTGATTATTGTCCTGATAAAACCAAAGCTCTCTTGAAAAGAAAAGAAAAAAAGGTTGAAGGTGTGTGTGTGTACTCTGTAGTAGAAGAAGAAGTAGAGTTATAAGAGTCTGTGTTTCTCAGGGTTGTGGATTGGATACCTTAACAGGAGAGTTAGATGGATACTATCCTTGATCACCTTCATGACAGTTACTCGGCTGAGAAATAGCTATGACTGTGAACTGAGGTGTTGATGTTTCTGGATTCGATTTTGATCATGATCTAGGTGTTAAACAAAAGACTGGCTGTGTCACACAGGAAAATGTATGTCTAAAAGTGGTAAATTAGCTGTTTTTTCTCTCATTCCTTTTATCCTCACTCAAGTCATGATACATAGTGGGTCCAGTCAACATGTCTAATTCGCATTCACAATTCTGAAATCGGATTTTTGGTTGGGTTTTTAATCTTATAATGTGATTTGGGATTTGGCCCCCTTGTGTGCTACTAATATTGTTAGTGGATCCTAGGGTTTCTCTTTCTTCTCAGTTACCTCAAAGTCATTTGTCCCCATTTGTTTCTTCTATCTCCGACGACAACATGCATCAAAGAACCCGTGCAAAGAAATTCACCGTCGCAAGCTCCTCTCAACACCCAGAGGAAATTCTTTGAGTGACACTTCTGACTCGTCAGCTCCTAGGAAACGACAACATGCCGAGATGGGGGAATCGATCCGATCTAATCAAGGTCATCATGAAGATCCCTCTAATCACAGTCACCCCTTTCTTCCTAAGGAACCCATGTATGAGGTTCAACGTGTGAGAGTCACAGAGAGTACCAAACTCAACCCGAATTGCTCCAACCAAGCACAATCCTATTCAATTCAAAGTTCATCACCGAGGCTGCATATGAGAGGTACTTGAAGTTTAGAAAAAGGAAGTTCATTGTTCAGAAGTTTCTGCCTTTAGAGTTGAGAACTTGCAAGATGTGAAAGACATAGTGGTTGCCTCGGGGATGATCTACACTTTCATCGATGTTGATCCCTTTATACAAAATCTTATCTGTGAATTCTTGGCTAATCTTGGAGATGCATGTTGTGGAGTTTATGTTCGTGGATCAATGTATGAACTGTCTCCAAGCTTGATCGATCTTGTGTATGAGCTTTCTCCTGGAAGATGGGACTATGACATGTACTCGGAGAACATTAACTCAGTGTGTGAATTTCTCAGGAATGGGAGACATCAATGGTGGGAAGGAATGTGTTCGAAGTACCTCACAGCCACAAACCAAGTTCTTTACAAACTCTGTTGTTCTGATTGGATGTCTACCATGAACTACACAAGCATGAACCAAGACAGGCTGAAGTTTATCTACTCTATCCACAAGAAGAAAGGTGCCGACTTTGGAGTTCTTGTGTATGGAAAAATTCGGGCAATGGCTAACAATGCAGATGATGTGAAGCATAGAATTGGATTTCCAACTCTTATCACTCAACTGTTGAATGCTCAGCGTGTCGTTCCTTGGCACAAAGGAGATGAGAAAGTCATTGGACATCCTATTGCTGAAATCAAGGATAAGAAAGCTGGTCGTGGTAATGCAGGTGGATCTGAACAGCCTCCTAATCTAGCTGATGACTTACAGAAGGTCATTAATAGCTTGTGTGCGATTCAGCTCAGATGTCGAAGTAAGTGTTCTCCGAGTCTGTGTTTTATAATTGAACTAACTTGATGCAATGAAGTTTTTATCTAGATGTGCACTCAAGCAGGGAGAGATTACACCCACACTGAACCAGAAGTTGAAGACGAAGATCCAAATGACGATTGTTCTTAAGTTCAAACCCAGTGCTTTCGTGTTTAAAGTTTGTCCTCTAGTTATTGAAATCTTGGATCGTGTCTGACACTTATTTTCTTATTGCGTCTGTAGTGCTATCTTGAACTTTGATTTGATGATGTGTTAATGGGATTTGGAAACTCGTTTTGGAAAATTCTGTTCAGTTGGAAGTTAGTCATGTACCTGTGTTTGGTTCTGTGCTATGGCTCTTTTCTTGTAGAAGCTTGGAGTGTCACATTGAGCTAAAAAGGGGGAGATTGAAAGCTCTGGTGTTTCTGGTGGACGTGACCATTGTGTCACACAATGAATGGTGTGTGTCATACGAAGATGTTCATGGTGTTACGCAAGGAAATGGGTGCTTTTGGTGAGACTAATATACCTAGGTAAAGTGTCCTTGGCTCAATCAAGAGTATCACAAGTCTGGTTAGATTGTGAGTACTCGGTGTGTAATAGATTAGGAATTGGTCCGTCACAAGTCTGGTGAGACGTTGTGTAATTTAGATTAGGCAGGTCGTTGTAAGACTGTTTAAACGATTTCTAATACAAGCACTACGTATTGTTGAAGAAGATTTAAGATATCTATTGTTTTGAAATAAGATTGCGTTTTCATATGATACTTCAACTTCCGCTTCAGATGTGGAGTTCAACCGTGCAAAACCCCATGTGTACATTAAGTTGGTCTCTCTTCCAGCACATGATCCAGAAATTTAATTATATGTATTATTGCTGTGAATCTAACACATAAGAATGTTTACAAAGTATTTGAGAAAAGTGTCATGCTTTCATATTTACTACTATGGCAACGTGTTATGCAGCTTTTAGGTTTACTATAGATGTTCCACATAATAATAGCAGAAATGTTGGGACATTCTTATGGTGCACTTTGAGTTTCCTCCGAGGTAAATATATTTCCATTCAACTTAAATGATTATATAACCAACAAAATAGCTAAATGAAGCCACATAGCTTTATAGCACACATCATTGTAAAACATTGCCTTTCTACTCACCTCGAGAACATTAAGAAGAGCAATAAACATAGGGCTTCCTAGTTGCTTCCAGTCTCTTCTTTAAAGGAACTTGAGAACCAGAGGGTTTCCTAGTTGCTGGATAGCCACGATATTCATCATATCTTCCCTTGAACCACTGCCACCATCAAAGTAAGAGACTTCACGTCTCCTAGATGATGAAGGATGAGAACGACGGGGCTTAGTAGCAGCTGCGTTTGTTCTGCAAGCAGCTTCCAAAATCAAGTCATCTAAATCTTTATAAAAAACAAAGAGACCCAATAAGAGAAGCTTCTTTCGATGTTCATCGAGGTTATCTCGCTTACATACAACTCGTGAAAGCTCAAAGTCAAAGAAAAGAGAACAACCATGAATGTTTCAGTAGGAGAAGCTTCTTTGGATGTGTTGTTTCATCGAGTTCATATCGCTTACATACAGCTATTGAGAGCAACCATGTCGGTGTCAGTTGAACAACAATACTGATTACATAAAGTTCAGCAAATATTCTCCAAGTTAGTCAATAAATTCTTCTCACGTTTTTTTAGCTGTGAAAATATTAGAGTTAGAGTTTCAATCGAAAGATAACAATCATTCTCCAAAACTCTTTTTATGTAATGACAAGTGAGATGCAAACTTCGAAACATATTTTGTTAATTAGGTGATTTTGGGATGAGAAGCTTTCTGCAACTAACATGTCATCATTCTAAAATTGAAAGCAGTGTGAAGTTCCTATGTGTCAAATATGGTGTGAACACATTAATGACAAATGTTTCTCTTTTAATATATAGGGGATTATTAAAATATTTATTATATGAAAATTATAATAATTATTTTTAACTAATTATTTTTCTTCAAAATTTAAATAAAATATAAAGCTTTCAAATTAAAATTTAATCACTAAAGTGCATTAAATGCTGGAAAAGCTTTATTATTATTTATGCATTGTTTAAAATTGATTTATAAACTTTTAAAACTAATTTATAAATCCTTATACATTATTTTATCAATTTTATAAATGATTTATAAAGATTTATAAATATTTTCATGTTTTTACAAATGATTAATAAGATTTTATAAAGAGGGAATAATAGATTTCAATAGGACAAAATATATCATATTAGTTCAAAAATCAATGAAAAGAAGAATAACCTTGCATTATCTTGAAGAATATGTGGAAAGTATGACTCAAATGTCGAAAATAATGAAAATATGAATAGAAGATTGACTTCTTACTCTAAGTAGGAATATTGACTTTATGAATTAATTATCATCAACATTATAAAACCTAATATAACTTAATTTTTTATAAATGCAACGTCAACATTGTCAAATAAAAAATTATTTGACAATGCTGAAAATATTGTTGATAATAATTAAATTATGAAATTGAAGAGAAAGACAGTCAGTTGTATTTGGTCAAAGAGAAAGACTATCGATTAAAAAAAAAGTCAAATACAAATTATTTGACAATAGCGACGTTGTATTTAAAAAATTAAGTTTTATTAGATTTTAAATAGTGTTGACAAAAATTAATTCATGAAGTCACTCCTTCTTAGAGTAGTACGCCAATCTACTTTTCCTTTTTCCATTATTTCTGATATTCGAGTGATACTTTTTACCTACTCTGCAAAATAATGCAGAGGTTATTCTTCTTCTCATTGATTTCTTAACTAATATGTTGTACTTTTGTCTTATTGGAATATATTATTACTGTTTATGAAGTCTTGTTAATCATTTGTACAAATATTAAAATATTTGTGAATATTTTTAAATCAGTTATAAAATTGATAAAATAATGTATATAAATTTATAAATTAGTTTTAAAGGCTTATAAATCAATTTAAAACAATGCATACATGATAATAAAGCTTTTAAAATATTTAATGCGTTTTAGTGATAAAAACCCTCAACTATTACCGTAAAAAAAATTCAACTAAGTTTTCATGATTATAAACCGTCAACTTATTAAATGTTAAAAAATGTCACCCTCCGTCATGATATTTTATACGGAGGGTAACATACCTAAACGAAATTAAAGTTGAGTGTTTATCTCACAAAGTTTTTAGTTCAATGTTTATTATATAATTCTTTTTTAGTTGAGGGGTTTAATTACTAAAAACCAAAAAAAACAATCAAAGATTGAACAGCCCTAAATAAAAGAATCTCCATTATTAATATTTTATTACAGTTTATTTATTTGACGAAAATTAATTAATTTAAAAATCTTCAACTATTTATGTTCAGTTACATGTCAAATTGGTTTCTCATAAGTTTTTTATAGTGACCCTTCCCTCTATTTTTCCTAGTTTTGCTATTTATTTGGTTATTGAGATATCTATGGATGCTCTAATTTCAGTACATCAGAAACCGGATCAAGAAATCTAAATGGACCAATGAATCAAAATGTGTATTTTAATTGTAAAAAAAATATTAAATTATCTTTATAATTGTAGTGATGACACGTCAAACAAATGTTTGCTTCATCTACTATAAATCAGATACCCATTAGTCCTGAATTTATGTTCGCGATAGTGAGTGTATATTCAATGGTATTGAACTTATTATTTGATAAACTACTTTACAACTTAATTTTATTATAATATATTTAAGTTACGTGTATTCAACATCCTTGTGATTTTAGAGCGTTTGGATGCAGTTTTTTATTTTTTAAAAATAAAAATAAAAATTTTATAGTTTTAAATAGAATTTTAGAGTGGTTTAACAAAATAAATTTTCCCTTAGATCAAAGTAAAGCATGTTATTAACATGTCTCCTAAAAGAGAGAACCATCTAATGAACATCAATAAATGGGAGTCTTGCTGTAAACTCACTACTCATTTACTTACACTTTTCATCTTCCAATTTCTTGTGTGTTTTGCTATGTTGGAACTGGGTATGAGACCTTGGGAAAATAAACACACTCAAACGGAGGAGCAGACGGCTAATCGCACTAGGCGCCAGATCGATCATTGAGACATATCTATCGATCCATTTTTCACTACCTCAGAATGCCCTGAATGATCGATCAGCTTTGGTGATTGATCAATCTTTCCTTGATAACGACTTTTGATTTCATCGGAACGATCGATCATTGGGTTTAACAATCTGAGTGATCAAGAAGTTAAAACAAAACTTTTCACCTTTTCTCAACGGTTGGTGTTCAGATTTTTCTAGCATGAGTTAGAGTTTTGCTAGTGACAACTGTTTTATTTTTAAAAGAAGTAAAATAAGTAAACAAAAATTAGAAAACATATTAATTATTAATCTACTATATTAAAAACAGAGTCTTGTTTGAATTTATCATGGGATATTTTTAATTTAGACTTATTGGATAGGTTGTGACCAAATATAAAGACATACTATTTATCTAATATATTAATGTAATGTTTCATTCTTATTTACTGATAAATATTATTATTTAAGTTTATTCCTTTTAAATATCCTCCTAAAATTTACTAACATTAAATAATAATAACAAATTGATTAATCTATTAAGATGTTGACTATACGTAACTTACTCGATTAAAATAAAATCGACACTATCACTTATTTATTCTAACCAACACTAATTTACACATAATTATCGCTATTATTTTCGTACTAACATAAACATTAATTTCATGTAATATTCGGTCATATGTTAACAATGGCATCATATCAATATATTCTATCGTACTAAGTTTCTAACCAATAAACCCGATTATTTTCAATAAATTAAGCACTTTCACAAAACTTAAGATGTTCACATTCGGTTTATCATACGAACGGGTTCACAACAAAATATATTGATTAGTTTTGTTAAGTTGAATTCACTCTATTTAATGCATATTTTTATGGTGAATATATGCTATAAAATATTATAGCTATATCGTAGTAAGGACTTAAAATGTTCATATATTCAACCGGGTTATTATACAACCCGGTTTACTATAAATTATATGTTAGTCTTATATTGTGTTTCGAGAAAAAAATCTTATATTATATATTTAGATGATTAATTTATCGTATATGTGTCACATGCTCAGTCTCAAATCTAAACAAAATGACTAATAATTTAGAAATTCAGGAAAATAGTATTTATTTGGAAATTAATGTTCAAATTCAAAAACAAATCAACCATATAATCTATATTGGAAAGATATTATCAGAGTGGTTCAAAAGAAAAGAAAGATATTGTCAGTTTTTCTTTTGTAAATGAAGATACTATCAGTTGTTGAAATCAAATATAACTTTTTAAAATTATAATTTTTAAATTAGTGCATCACACCTTTCGAATATGTGTCATATAAATATAAAAACTTTATCTTTTTCCTATTTCTGTAATGTTTTGTTTTTATATTTATTATAGAGCAATTTATAGTATCGAATCTTAACAATATATACTCAACTTTTTAAGTTTTGGTAAACACAAAAAATATCTGTACATTTATCTTATTAAAATTGAAGTACCAATATGAACTAAATTTTAAAATAATTTTAATTAAACATAATGCCACTAAACTGAATTACTTTTCATATAATATTATTAAAATCAGTTTTTTATTTATAGACAACATTAATGATTGTTTCAAATGAAAATAAAATAATTTTTGAAAGTAACAATTAATTAATTTTATCCGTAATTGATTATATATACATATATATGTATATATATATATATGTATGTATATATCAATACAAATAATATGATATACGAACAACATAAAATCATTTTACAAGTTTGTAATGTAAAAATGTAAATATTAAAACATATCATCTTTTCCTATCAAGAATAAGTTATATTATATATAATTAAATTTTAATTTTTTTAAATATTAATGTACATGAATAATATAAATTGATATAAAATAAATAACAATTCAAAATATTAACTTACTTATTGTATTACTGGTAATTTTATATGCGCTAAAAGTTTGAAGATACAAAATAACATTCAATACTGTATATGATTAACATATAATAAATGGTAAAATAACATTGAATACAAATAATAATTTAATAATAATATCATAATATTTATTTACAATAAACATATACGGTATGTTTTAAAAGTTAAATTAAATATCCGCACGAATGTGCATGTCAAAATCTTGTTTAAAATTAAAACAGTTGTCACTACGAAAAACTAACTAGATATATATATTGAAACGCAGATATTATGATATTAAAATGATATTTTGCTACCATGGCAAGTGTCTCTTAGCTGAATTAGGAAACCCATGCTAACCTTTAGTTCAAAAAAAAATATTTCACTACCATTTCAAGGGTCTCCTAATTGAGTTATATGTTTGACCAAATGTTGAATTCCCGTAAGACTCTAAAACATATCTTATAATATACTCGTTGTTATCTTTACAGCTTTTATATTTAAATAGCTTCCTTTAACTAGCATACAAAATTCACTATAAAACAGGACAATGGAAAAGGAGAAACAAAATAAAAACTACATAAGAAATTAAAACGAAAAGTGAGAGAGAAGGAGCGAGAGGAAAACAAAAGATGCAAATGTTGAAAAGTGGTATTATGATATTAATCATAACTCTAAGCTTGCTCCAAATGACATCATCAGTGGCTGCTATTCGTGAAGATTTATTTTCTATTGGGATTAAGAGAACGGTTCCAGCAGGTCCCAATCCTCTACATAATTCTATTCCTTCACTGCCACGTCGTCATTTGACTGAAGTCAAAGGAAAGATCCAACGAGAAAGTTTCAATCCAAAAAATGCTCTTCATTACTAGAACAATCGTCATTTGACTGAGTGGAGAGAAAAATCCAAAGTCCTCAGTTAACCTACTAGTATTTTACAAAATTACTGTATTCGTAGTTTAATAAACATTATTGTTATAATTTTTATTCATTGATGAGAATCCAAACATTCTTAAGATTACTTACACCATAGTAATCCAACATCTCTGTCGAAAGATCGTCCAAACTTTCAGTAACTCTTAGTTTTCAACGGGCATTATAATTTTAAATACTAGAAACTTTGATTATAAGTAACTAAGTTTCAAAAAGTCATGATAAATCATTTATAAACATTTTAAAATTATTTATAAGGATTTATGGAGATTTTGCGACTGAGATCTGCTTTGCATGAAAGTGAAATGAGATGATATATAATATAAATCAAAAATCAAAATAAAATTTCCATTAGATCAAACTAAGTAAAACATGTTCTTAACATGTCTCCTAAGAGAGGGAACCATCTGATAAACATCAATAAATTGGAGTGTGACAGTAAACTCATTAATCAAATCTTTATACTTTTCATCTTCCGATTTCCTGCTTGTTTTTCTATGCTAGAATCGGGTATGAGACCTTGGGCACGTAGACACACTTAAACGGGGGACTAGATATGGCTGATTTTTTGCACCAGGCGACAGATCGATCATTGAGACATATTGATTGATCCATTTTTGACTACCTAATGACCTGGCTGATCAATCAGCTTTGGTGACGGATTTGATTGGAACGATCGATCTTGGGGTTAAAAATCTGAGTTATCAAGAAGTTAAAACAATAAACGTTCACTTATTTTCTCAATGGTTGGTGTTCATTATTGAGTATTCTAACATGAGTTAGAGTCTTGCTAGTGACAATTGTTTTAATTTTAAAAATAAGTGAAACAATTTAGAAAACATATTTACTTATTAAGTTAAAATTAAAACAGTTGTCACTACCATAAAGTAACTTTATATATATATTTTTTTTTGGAACACAGATGTTATGATATTTCGCTACCATGTCAAGTGTCTCTTAACTGAATTAGGAAACCCATGTTTACGTTTTGGCTCAAAAAACATATTTCACTACCATTTCAAGGCCTCAAGGGTCTCCTAATTGAGTTCTATGTTTGACCAAAAGTTGAATTCCCATAAGAACTCTAAAACAAATTTTATAATATACTCATTGTTATCTTTACAGTCTTTATATTTGAATAGTTTCTTTTAACTAGCATACAAAATTCTCTATAAAACAGGACAATGGATAAGGAGAAATAAAATAAAAAATACATAAGAAAATAAAACGAAAAGTGAGAGAGAAAGAGGGTGAGAAAAAAAGATGAAATAATGTTTCAAAAATCTTCCAAACTGTCAGTAATTCTTAATTTTCGACGGACATTATAATTTTAAATACTAGAAACTTTGATCATAAGTAACTAAGTTTCAAAAAGAGTCATTATAATGGCCTTATATCGTATATAATGCATTATAATAGCCAGTAATGTTTTGTGAACCTACACATGATAATCATTTATAAATATTTAAAATTATTTTTAAGTATTTATGGAGACTTTGTGACTGAGATTTACTTAACATCAAAGAATATAATGAAATGATTAGAATCTACATTAGAATATATTTTTAGTTCATTTATTATCAGTTTGTTAATCATTTGATTAAAAATATAGAAAATATTTTTTTAGCTATTTAGATTAATGTTATTGAAGTATTACTATAAAATATAACTTTCCTTAAACAATAATACTGGAAATTTATATTCTTAAATTATTTTTCGATTCAAAATTGATTTTTTAATATTTAAAATAATTATTTTAAAATTATAACATTGTAATTGTTATTTTTCATACAATATTTACATCTGTAAAATTGGGGATAACCCCCTAATAAATAATTAGTTTAAAATTATAACACTGTAATTGTTATTTTTCATACAATATTTACATATGCAAAATAGGGGATAACCCCCTAATAAATTGTTATTAAAAGGTAATGCGATAATTGAGTACTTTGGGTGCCTGCTATCACATAAAACGAAGAAAAACTTTCATATTTTGATGCTAGTCTTTTATCTTATGTACAAATTCTACATTTAAACGTAATATAATATTATTAAGAATTTTCATATTTGTACTCACATTATTAAAAACGAATAAATTATAATTATTTCTTAAATATATTTTCTATAACGAAACAATATGAAAACTAATTTATTTTCCTATATATAATAAACTTATAATTTTTAGATTCTCCGCTTGTTTATTTTTCAGATTTAAGATTAATTTATTCTTAGTTAATATTATTTATTCTTATTTATTTTAATAAATAAATGTTAAGTTAAAATTCACTGATTGCAAGATTCAGTAATATATAGTTTTATTAATGAAAGGAAATAATTTTTTTTTTAAGGATTTCAGGGAATAAAAAAATATTTTTAATTTATCAAAATAATAGTTTCATTTAATAAATAAATAATTAATATATTTATATTTGGAACATCTCTTATATTGATTTTTTAGTTTTTGTTCCCTAAATAGTCCCAAAAAGTAAAGTGAACAAATTAAGTTTCATTAAAGGACTAAATGACAATTACATATATACTTATAATTTTATTAAATTAGTATTAAATATAATATAAGAAAATATTTTAAAATTCAATATATAATCGAATAAAATTATTTCTACATTTTTACAAAAAAAAATATTTTCAACATTTTTCAAAATATTTTATCGTTTTCTTTTTTCTTGTAACTATTTATCTTAACAAAAATTAGAAAGACCTTCATGAATGTGTATGATTATTTCCTAATTTTTTTAAAAAATTCCCAGATTTGAGAATATATTCATAGACGTGTAACGAGAATTCTTTAATGTAACTTGTATGTATAATTAAGAATTTTTTTCATAAATGTGTATGACATCTTCCTAAATACTTTCTAAATTTGATTTAAATGCATATTTAGAAAATATTATTCAGTATATCTTTCAAAATTTTGCAAAGGTATTTTAATATATATATATAATATTTTTATAAAGATTGTTATTTACCTTTTTAATGAAACCTAATTATATAATTTTGACCCTTAAAAGCTAATTTGAAAACAAAAAAATTGTTTTCAGGCTATTTAAAGTCATTTATATATTTATTTAAATTTAACATTAAAGATAGCATACAAATTGCAAATATTAAAATATGCAGATAATTGAAGTCAAATCCATTTGAAAAATCTAAATTCAAGAAACATATTACTGGATATTTTGAAATACTAAAACTAGAATATCATAGATATTTCTTTAGTAAATTGCTTCTCTTAATAAGAAATTACATTTGTATGTATTTACCAAAAGTAACCACAAATTTATTTATTTAACCATAAATTTATTAGTGAAAACATAAAATTTACTACTCATCTAGATACAACAGGGGAAAGGTCTATTTCAACTTGAAATTTTTTGTTTTGCCATGTCCTTCATAAATTATGTAACAATGCATATTTCATCATACACTTAATATAAATACAAAAAAAAACTTTATGGATTTTTGGAATTCTGCTTAAATATACATTGACCGCAGTCAATTGGCTGATGTCCATTTGACGTGGTGTCATCATTTAAAATGATAACGTTTAGCTATTTAAGAAAAACTAAAACTTAGTCATTTATGAAAAACAGAAGCAAAAAAACTCATACTAAGCCACCTAAAATATTCGACCGAAACATTGATAGGAGATCCATTTGTGAAGTGTGACTGTCCTCATGGCCTTATATCGTATATAATGCATTATAATAACCAGCAATGGTTTGTGAACCTACACATGATAATCATTTATAAATATTTTAAAATTATTTTCAAGTATTTATGGATACTTTGTGGCTGAGATTTACTTAACATCAAAGAATATAATGAAATGATTAGAATCTGCATTAAAATAGATTTTAGTTCATTTATTCTCAGTTTGTTAATCATTTGATTAAAAATATGGAAAATATTTTTTTAGCTATTTAGATTAATGTTATGGAAGTATTACTATAAAATATAACTTTTCTAAAACAATAATACTGGAAATTTATATTCTTAAATTATTTTTCGATTCAAAATTGATTTTTTAATTATTAAAATAATTATTTTAAAATTATAACATTGTAATTATTATTTTCATACAGTATTTACATATGCAAAATCGGGGATAACCACCTAATAAATTGTTATTAAAAGGTAATGCGATAATGGAGTACTTTGGGAGTGCCTGCTATCACATAAAACGAAGGAAAACTTTCATATTTTGATGCTAGTTTTTTAAATTATGTACAAATTGTACGTTTACACTGCCATATAATATTATTGAGAATCTTCATATTTGTACTCACATTATTAAAGTACGAATAAATTATAATTATTTCTTAAATATAGTTTCTATAACAAAACAAGATGAACACTAATTTATTTTCCTATATATAATAAACTTATAATTTTTAGTTTCTCCCCTTATTTATTTTTTAGATTTAAGATTAATTTATTCTTAGTTAATATTATTTTTTTGTATTTATTTTAATAAATAAATGTTAAGTTAAAATTCACTGATTGCAAGATTCAGTAATATATAGTTTTATTAATGAAAGGAAATAATTTATTTTTTAAGGATTTCAGGGAATAAAACAATATTTTTAATTTATCAAAATAATAGTTTCATTTAATAAATAAATAAATAATATATTTATATTTGAAAAATCTCTTATATTGATTTTTTTTAGTTTTTGTTCCCTAAATAGTCCCAAAAAGTAAAGTGAACAAATTAAGTTTCATTAAAGGGCTAAATGACAATTACATATATACTTATAATTTTATTAAATTAGTATTAAATATTATATAAGCAAATATTTTAAAATTCAATATATAATCGAATATTATTATTTGTACATTTTTTACATTTTTCAAAAAATTTTATCGTTTTCTTTTTTTCTTGTAACTATTTATCTTAACAAAAATTAGAAAGACCTTCATGAATGTGTATGATTATTTCCTAATTTTTTAAAAAATTCCCAGATTTGAGAATATATTCATAGACGTGTAACGAGAATTCTTTAATGTAACTTGTATGTATAATTAAGAATTTTTTCATAAATGCGTATGACATCTTCCAAAATACTTTCTAAATTTGATTTAAATGCATATTTAGAAAATATTACTCAGTATATCTTTCAAAATTTTGAAAAGGTATTTTAAAATATATATAATATTTTTGTAAAATTTATATACCAAATTCAAGAATATATTCATAAACTTTAAGAAGATTTTATAATATTTATGAATATCTTACTAAATAAACATATAATTTATATTCATGAACTTTTTACTAAAAAAACATTTAAAATCTATTTTAATACGCATTTATGATTTTTTATGAATTTTAGGAATCGTATATTTGAGGAAGTTATTATACATATTTATGTATTTTCCAAAATTTTAGGAATATATTATATTTATTAAGCAAGGTTTTCTTAAACTCAAATTTAAGGAGATACTAGGCATTTTTTCTGCACATGCGGGCCTAATCGTCTTATAAATAATTATGAGTTTATGTTTTATTAATTCAAAAATCAGCATAATAAGTTATTTATATTTTCAAAAAGTATAAATCAAGCATCAAATTAATTATAAATGACAACTCACATATCAAAAATATTTTAGAAAATATCTTTATATAAATATTTTGTTTTATTAATATTTAATTATAAAGTGTTTTATATCTTAGTTTTTAAATTAAATAACTAAAAATATTATTTTAAGATAACAACATAATGCATAAGAATTATTTTATTTTCTTTAAAATATAATATTACTAATATAATATTTGTTATAATTATATAATAAATAATAGATAAGAATTTTTTAAGCTTATCACTGAATTTAACCGCTTTAACTTTTAACGCGAGAGTTCGAATGCAAAAATCACTTTGCAAATAATAATACAGATCATATACATTTAAAAAGATCTTACTAAAATTTTTTTTAAAGAAAAGCTTTTCCAAATAATTTGATTTTTTTTTAATTAATCAATATTTTAAAAATATTAATATATTTGTAGAAAATGGGTATAATTGTTATTTACCTTTTTAATGAAACCTAATTATATAATTTCGACCCTTGAAAGCTAGTTTGAAAAGAAAAAAATATTTTCTGGCTATTTAAAGCCATTTATATTTTTATTTAAATTTGACATTAAAAATAGGATACAAATTGCAGATTTTAAAATATGCAGATAATTTAAGTCAAATCCATTTGAAAAAAAAAAACTAAATTCAGGAAACATATTACTGGATATTTTGAAATACTAAAAGTAAAATATCATAACTATTTCTTTTAGTAAATTACTTCTCTTAATAAGAAATTACATTTGTATGTATTTACCAAAAGTAACCACAAATTTATTTATTTAACCATAAATTTATTAGTGAAAACATAAAATTTACTACTCATCTAGATACAACAGGGAGAAAGGTCTATTTCAACTTGGACCTTTTTTGTTTTGCCATTTCCTTCTTAAATTATGTAACAGTGCATATTTCATCATGAACTTAATATAAATACAAAAGAAAACTATATGGATTTTTGAAATTCTGCTTAAATATGCATTGACCGCAGTCACGAAAGCGTATTGATTAGGCAACATAACATCATGGATGATTACCTTCAATCTGTTGGCTAGGATTCTCGATATAACTTTATCGATCGTGTCACACCAGTATAAGGGCTAGAACTGTTCCAACACACCAGTATGCACACGTCCAGACCCGGAGTTTTTCCAGATGGCATAGATAGGAGAGTCTTATGTATTTCTTCTGCTGTAACTAAGCTAGTCATTGTTTCCGCCATTGCCTCAAAACACTGATAGGAGATCAAGTTCTCAAGATCCATTTGTGAAGTGTGACTGTCCTCATGACCCTCCTGCAGAAACTTGGTAAAGTAAGAGACTGCCTCTTTCTTTAACTGCTCGCTAAAGGAATGCATGCCTCAGTCAAATGACTTGAATTTGTCTGTAAAATTTTTCCTCATTCTCCGCATAATGCTGCCACTGCATTGCGGCGTTTGCTTCAGCCATAGACGTTTCTGAACCTAGGTCAACTAAAGCTTGTCTCTGCCTCTCAGAGAGAACATCATACACAACTTTAGTACGTCGAGTGAACAGCATAAATTGTTATTTTGTTTAAGTAAAAGATTTTATTGACAATCTTTTGTGCTAAAATTTAGTTATTATTAATCATATTTATTTTTATTATATGAAAATATAATAATTATTTTTAACTAATTATTTTTTCTTAAAATTTATATAAAATGGAATAAAGATTTCTATTTAAAAGTTAGAATACTGAAAAAATCGTTAGGTTATAATAACTCCGATTTTTAATCATATAAACTATAATTAACAAAATATTATAAAATTAATCTAGTTATGTTTTTATTGGTATAAAACTGAATAAACTTAAAACCGATAGTATATAAACCGAACCAATCCAAATTAGATATGATTATAATATGGTAATTAATTTTTATAAACCAAAATACCAAAAACCCAAAAAAAATCCGAAATCCATTTTGAACAACCCTAAATAAAAGAATCTCCATTAGTATAATCTCTCTGAGGTATTTAAACTCCAAATTATTAATATTTTATTATAGTTTATTTACTTGACGAAATTTAATTACTTTAAAATAACTTAAGCTATTTATGTTCAGTTACATGTCAAATTGGCTTCTCACAAGTTTAGTGACTCTTCCCTCTCTCTTTCATATTTTTGCTATTTATTTGGTTATTGAGATATCCATTGAAAACTCTCGTTATGGATGCTCTAATTTCAGTACATCAGAAACCTGATCAAGAAATCTAATCTGACCAATGAATCAAAATGTATATTTTAATTGTACACGAATACAATTTATCTTTATAACTGTAGTGATAACACGTCAAACAAATGTTTGCTTCATCTACTATAAATCAGATACTCATTACTCCTACTATAACTCGGATACCCATTTGTCCTGAAATTTTGTTCAGGATAATACGGGTATGTTCAATGTTGTTGAACTTATTATTTGATAAACTACTTTAAAACTTAGTTTTATTAAAATATATTTAAGTTACGAGTATTAAAAGTTCTTATCATTTTAGAGTGCTTGGATTCAGTTTTTTATCTTACAAAAACAAATTAAATCTTGTTGTGAAAGTGTTGTATCTTATTCTCATTCATAGGGAATCATATATATACAAGTACATAGTTGTAGATAAGCTCTATCTCTAACATAGAGATAACTACAACATGAATGAGATAACTACAAGTCAACCATAATTATCTTTAACACTCCCCCTTGGTTGACGCATCTGACTCAGAGATTGTTACATGCCTTTGATGTTGCCTCATTAAAACCTCTCCTGGTAAACCCAAAACCCAATGTGGTAAAAAGGGAAGCCAGGACAGGAAAAAGAGTACAACACATGTAACTCTCCCTGATGAATGCAACACTATAGATGACGCATTCCTATCTGATGTCTGAGCTTCCGGAACGTCGAGGTTGCCTATGACTTGGTGAAGATGATCAGTTGGATTCTCCTTTGAATGAATTTGTAACCCTTAGACGTCTTTATGTTTCCTGGAAATCCATTAAGATGTGGTCATTACGTACATCTTTGCTCCTGATCACTATGTGTCTTGGTTGGACAGATGGCACTCGACCGGTACTCAGTTGGACTTTTAATCTGCGATTAAATCTTACTCGCAGGTTCTTTCATGTCCCACGGATCTTCTAGTCTCATAGCTTAGCCATTACGTGGACATTTCAATATATATTGAGTCATTGACCCAAACATATACGAACCACTTTGTTTCATGTCTTTTTCCCATTCAGACATATATCACTTCGTATATACTAATGGCTTTATCCATTGTAGCCAATTTTTGATCACAAGGAATCCATACATCTTTTGTATGCTTACATGGACTGATCTGAATTGTTCTTATAGAACTTTTCTGCTAAGCTTTACTTAGTCTATGCAGCTGCATTGTTTCATTTTAGAGAATTTTTTTCTCATCTTTCTTATCTCTTTTGTGGTACCTTTAATCTTTGTTTATCCAGTGAACCATATGCTACTTTTACATACTTTAATCTATGACCAGACTTTGTCAACACATTGGAGTATATCTCTTTATAAACTTTTCGTTAATCGTCTGATCTATGTGGAGTAATGTATATCCTTGCTTTTTTAATTTATTATAACCAAGCCTGCACAGATTGTTCATATTTATCTAACTCACGAATATCGTCACATCAACAAAAAGAGAACTTTATCATTTCATTCTCAATACTGATGGTTTCATTTGTCTGATGGCTGTTTCTATCCGGTTAGTGATATCATGGCCAATATATACGCCCATCCAACTCGTTATTTATTATATCTACCACCCCCCCCATCCCTGCACCCCTGTTATTCTTTTTATCTTTATTTTTTTGGATTTTAACTCTTACGGTGACTGATGCTTTCATGTATTGTCCTTCGCATTAAATTCTCCTATGGGAGTCAAAGTTAAAAATGTTACATACTATATCTACTGTGCTTCGCCATTCTCACTATTTTATTTTTTATAATAATAGCTATCGATCGACACTCTTTCCATAGTATCGATCGACACTCGTTCTTTCTCGCATGTCAAAATCTGGACCAAAGACTTAGTCATCTAATTAGACTCGCAGCGATAGCTGAATATATTGCTTTAGTATTCCAATTTTGGGACGGTTTATCACATACCCTTAGCATCTATATAACAATACTATAACCTGAAACCCTAGATCTTGCTATTCATTCTCATAAGTTTACAAAGAAACTCTAAATCGATTTCTATTGTTTACTGCTTTACAGTTACTTGCCTAGCTTAATCTGTATATTTATAAATATATTGTGTCCCCACACTCCCTTTGGATTCGATCCCTAAGTAATACAAGTGATCCTCTTATTTGAGAGAGTAAAGTTGTTCATAGGATCATTTGACTGATATCAGTTATTTAGGTTAATTGTAATAAAAATATGATTAATATGTAGTTATTATATTTTAAAGAATAAAAAAAATTAAAATGATAGTGTAGGGTGTTGAATTATTAAAAAAACTATTGTAGATGTTAAAAATGATGTGAATATTGAATAATTAGGTGGAAGAAAAAAAATATGATGTAGAATGTTAAAAAAGAAAAACAAAAAGAAGGTGTCGAATTGGTAGAACCATTGTAAATAATCTGCTTGATTTGAAATCAATTTTGATGGATTCAACCGTTAAAATTCAAATCTATTTATTATTTTTAAAAAGTCTTCATTTCACTTTAGAAATGACATTGTGCCTGAGACCATGGTTAACCGAGGATTTTAATGTGGGACTTTTAGCGGAATTTAAGAAACTATTTTTTAACTTTTAACTAAAAAAAGCTAAGGACTCGTTCTTATATAA
The DNA here is from genome assembly GCA_905132765.1 of Moricandia arvensis. Classification (NCBI taxonomy): domain Eukaryota; kingdom Viridiplantae; phylum Streptophyta; class Magnoliopsida; order Brassicales; family Brassicaceae; genus Moricandia; species Moricandia arvensis. The sequence continues at coordinate 186,429 of CAJHQP010000230.1, read as the reverse complement.
GGTATTTAAGAACTGGTTATTATATAAGGTATTTAAGAATTGGTTCTTATATAAGATATTTAAGAACTGGTTCTTAGTTTTTTTTAGTTAAAAGTTAAAAAAACAATTTCTTATATTCCGCTAAGAACCCTACCCTAAGAATCCCGGGTTAATCATTAAGCATGAAGCTCATTTTAGGGTTTCAGGTTATAGTATTGTTATACCCTAAGAACCCTACCCTAAGAATTTTGGTTTATCACATACCCTTATCGAAAATGAGCTTCATGCTTAAAAATAATTTTAATATATTAGTTTACTTTACGGATCCGGATCTTAATTCAGATATCCACATATTTATAAACGTTAAAACATATATATGACAACGGGATATCTGGGAGTAACATATTCGGATATGGATAGTGAAAAACACCAATCCCACATATATGTATACTCTAAAATCATCGGATATCCAGATACATCCCACCCTAGTGATCATATCCATAAACCTTTAATAAAAGAAATTAAGGCAGGGATTTCTTTGGCGGTGTTATGCAGCTACTTGAAAACTACCAAGACTAAGAAATTGTCAATTTTCTATGGAAAATTGTCTTTAGCTGTAATGCCTCTGTCTGTTTGTATAAAAAATAATTGTAATTCGTGTTTAAACATCCAAAATAAATAATAAATGAAGAAAGAGCTGATCATTGAGTGATCAATATGTTTGTATAAAGATCTATATGCGAAAGCATAAAAATCAAACACATACCTTAGTCCAATTTAGTAATGAATGTGATTCGGTATGATCTAGGAACTAGTGCAAGAGTCCGAGAAGATATTTTAGATGCAAATCAACCACAGTCACCGGTCAATTCATTAATGTTTTTTTTTATGATTAAAAGATGTATTATTATACTGGAAATGTCTCATACGTATATATAACTAAGAAATATAATGTGAGGATTTACGTACTTTTAGCGAACAATCACATATGCAACGAAGAGTCGCATATGATTATTCATAAAGTTCTTCTTATAATTACGGGTTAACTAAACCAATTTGATATACTGCCTTATCATGAGTTCAAACCAACCATAAGCTAATATCTTACTTTCGCACATGATAAAGAATATGTCAAGTACTAAAAAGTTTTAGGCATCAAGCTCGTGAATCATAACTCATAAATCATATAGCAAAATGAACCGTACGACTATTACGAATACATCTGCATTAGGGAGTTAAATTATATACATGTTAGAAATATATACAAGCTACAATTGTAAGAAGTATCATTTCGTTTCAGTTTGTTTTACAGTTTTTCCAACTCATTTGTCTTTTATACCGATCGTAACATACGGTATCTTAAAAATGAATTTCCTTATAAGAAATAACGAAAAGGATTAAAAAAAACATTCAGAAGAGCAACCATAAAAATAATTATTAACACATAATACAAAACTAAACGTTTTAAGGTAAAAACAAATGCTACTTTTTTTAATAAATATAAACTCTCCATGCAAAACGCATACCAACCCCTAAAAGAAACTGAAGTCAGAGATATATGGTTCCTACATCTCAACCAGTCACATATAGCTTGGTTTGATAATTATTTCTTATATACCGAATAATCCATAAACCATATAATTCACTCCAAATCCGATTCGCGACAGATCTCTTGGAATGTTTAGAGTTGTATTAATATAACTACCATTAGATAACTGAGACATATCATATATTCTAGGAAATTAATCCATCAATTACTTCCCACAAAAATTTGTGTGTTAGGTCATTTTTAACGCTGGATCTCACACTAATCTCTCTTATTAAAATAGAATCCTTCTCATGTACTTAACCTTTTGTAAGTTTTTAAATTAAATACACATTTGTACTATATAGTTAAACCCAACAAAATTAATTAATATTTCTTCTTTTATACTACTACTAAATATGTTTCCAAACAACTACTAAGGGGGGGGGTTATTGGACTAAGGATTTGGAAAAATATTAAGGCTTTCATATATGATGGGATTTAGATGAATCTATTTGGATTTTAAGGATTTTAACAAGGATTTTGATGAGGGATTTAATAGAATTTTAAAATAAAAATAAAATATATTTGCTAAGATGTTTTAATAAAAAACATTTTCTAACAATAAAAAATAACCATAATTCATGAAATCCACGTAAAAACTATAATCTATTTCAAACGTAATTATAAATAACAAATACTTTACTTGGCTGCAACTTTGTCATAAACCATCTCACACCTATCATCCAAAATATACGTTGTGAGTTTTCATTTTTACTGTCAACCAAAAAAATGTAAAAACGCATAAAAATGATAACTTACGCATGCTTGTATCACCGTTGAGATCCACTAATAACAGCATCATTCCACATATTTGAAGCAATGGTTGTTCTCCATTCATTAGCATGTTCTCTTTGTTGTTCTTGTGTGCCAAGAAATTGATGACCATCAGTACTTGAATGGGTAACATTTTGTTCATCAGATATTTCTTCAGGAGGAAACTCATCTAAACGACACTTATGACGTAGAAAGTTATGCAATGCAGCACATGCAAGCACTAACTATGCTTGTGTCTTATTTGGAAAACTAGGAGCAGATTTGAATATCAGAAATTTTGATTTGAAAATACCAAAAATCCTTTTTAAGACATTTCTCAAACATGCATGACGATGGTTGAATAATTCTTCTGTATTTATTGGATCACTGTCTCCTCCAGTAAATTCTTTTAGATGATAACGAGTACCTCGAAATGGAGTTAGAAAATTTCTTCGATTTGCGTATCCACAATCTGACAGATAAAATTTTCCTAAAATTTTTGAATAAACAATACAAAGAAAAGTCATAAAATTGTTAATACTATGACCTATCTTAAATGCACATAAATATATTTTTATTGAGTAATGCATTTACCTTCTGGGATTTCAAATTTATTGTTACTTCTCGTTAAAGCATCATTTAACACTTTTGCATCATGAGCTGAACCTTCCCAACCAGTTAGAACATATATGAATTGCAAATCAAAGTTGCCAGCTAGCACATTCTGAGATAAAACTCCTTTTCTGTTTCGATAGCTAGCACTCTCATTTCCTACAACCATAGTGGGAATATGTGTTCCATCAATAGCTCCAATACAATTCTAAAAAAAAGATTGTTAACTACCTAAAATAAACAAAATGATAAGATAATTTTTACATACCTTGAAGTACAGATAAAATCTTGTGCTTTCTCTTATTTTGAAGGTACTCCATTTTGCTGGTTTAGCCATCAAATTTGGGCCAATAGTGTTCAATACCCTTAATATTTTATTAAAGCTCTGGCTTATTGCAAAACTCGATCTCTTGAATACATCTCGAGGGAGAATATATCTTGTGCTCTGGCCAACAATGAGCAAAAATTTGGCAAGCATTTCCTCAATTGAAATCCATCTTGTATCTCTTAAAGATGTCTTTTCTCGAATAAGTGTACACAAATCCAAAAAGACATCTGGATACATACGATATAAACTCTGAAAATGTTCTGGATCTCCCATCAAAATATTATGTATATATTAGTTTCCAAGTCTTGTAGTCGGCTTCTTAATCGGACGTTGAATTTGTGAAAATAGACAATGTGCTAAAGAGCATATTCTCACATTGGTAGTTGACATCAAAAAAGTATATCCACGTCCGATTGAAAACTCCTTTTCCTCTTTTTACTCTTCCTTAGTTGTAGCTCTTTTTAATTAGTCACTTGATCCATGAATGAAGAATCTGAAATTTAAAACATAAAAGCATACGTATAAACGTTATCCACTGTTTGTAATTTAATGTACCAACGTGTAATCTAATGTACCAATGCATTAGATAATCAATGAACATTAATATATACGTATAAACAAGACTTGCACTTATTGTGTATTAAGGACACAACTTTCACAATATCTCTTTTGAAGAGGGGGCACTAAACATATTATATAATTATACAGTAATTACATATGTGATAGCACTAAAAAGTTATAACGTGAAAATAACAAAAATTACCAATTCTTATTTGTGGTGTAGGAAGTGATCAGCGTAAACTATAACCTACAAAAAATAAAAAGTCGATAAAGAACTTTTATTTTATTATTTTAAAGCAACACAAAAGAAACCAGAAGAAAAAAAAACACAATGAAAACACATAAACACCATTAAAAGCTAAATCAATAAAACTAACATTAAAATCTAAACCAAATTTCATGGCTTACGTAAACTACGTTGGATCCATCAAAAACGTTCCTCCCTAGTCATACTCATGAATGCAGCATTCATACCAAATTGGTGAACTAAGTTCATCCCATCAAAACGGTCATTTTCTTCTAACTCATGAATTTCTTTAATAGCATTCCATACAGTATTAACTTTTTCTCAGCTTCATACTGACAATTTGGTTGGTTGTTCCAGTAACAGCACTTATCTCCTTTGAAATTTCTCCACATTATATACTTCAGTCCTAGCTCTCTTTCTTACTGGGAGCTTTCCAATCACATTCTTGTGTCTCAAAGATGAATCTGGTTCTAGACTATCAGTATCATCATCATCATCATCATAATCCTCATTATCACCACCAATCATTTGAGGAGACCCTCCTTGATATTCCCATTCATTATCTCCTGGTGCATAAGTGCGAGCATCCGTAGTATCACCTAACCCAACTGTATTATTTCCTTTTGCAATATTTTTTCCAAAGATTTTCTCTAGGCTTCAAAATCTTCAAATGTATCATCACGTAAGTGTTTATGTTTTTAATACCCTACAATAATTACAAAATTGTTATCATACAAGACAAAAACAAAATGCATATGAACATAACTGTTTTTTAACAAATTATATACCTTGAAATATTCTTCCTATACTTCATTTGGAGCAATGAATTTCTTCATGTCTGAGTCCCAACCAAACCCAGAACTAAAACGGAGAAGATCCACAAACATCTTATGCCTTTTCCTGAGAATTTTCGTTTTATTTTTGTAGTGGGAAAATGTTTTTTTGGACCCACAAATTTTGTTTAGCTCTAGTAGTATTCTTTGCTCCACGGTAAGTTTATTAAATGAACCACTTCCATCAGTCCAGTTCTGATTAATACCATCGACCAACAAACGCACCAATGTTTTGGTTTCTTGGGGAGACCAAGAAAAGTATGGATTTTTAATTTTTCCATCTTGTGTATCTCCCATCTTAACGAGAAAGATAGATACACAAACGTTCAATAATGTTAAAACAATCACACAAGCATTAGAGAAAAAAAAAACAAGTCAAACACAATCATATTATTCAACGTCAAAACAAATACTTAATGGTCACATGGAGAAAAACAACACAAACAATAACAAAGGCAAGAAAAAAATCATACAAAGCACTAGAGCAAAAAATAAACGACATCAATCCAATTATTCAACGTTAAATCATGTATTTTACAAGTACGTATTAGTGGTCACATGAAGCAAACAAACAATAGCAAAAGAAAAACAATTATACAAAACACTAGAGAAAACTAACCTTTATTTTTCCAGAAAAGTAATCGATGATCTCTGAGTAACAAAAATGATGCACGTATATTCTTTTAAGAGTTTGATATTCAGCTATATATATATATGCAATTTTTTAGTTTAATTAAAGAAGAGATAATATTAACCAGTTCTTATCAATGTAACAAATATCATATCCATATATTCTAATCATTATCATATCACAAATAACATATAATTTTTTTTTAAAAAAAGACTTGACAAAAAAGTAATCTAAGAAAACATTTTGACACAATAAGGGGTCTTTCTCCGATCAAGGCCGCCAAGTTTATAGCAGTGCTGCTAATTTTTAAAAAAGTGTAATAACTCCCTAAGCAAATGCCTGTACGTTGATCAGATTAAAGTGGAGAAAAAATACTGGCCTGCAAAGAGGTAAATATAACATGTTTGAGAACAAGAGAAAATAATAGATATATATATATTATCATAGAACAAGCTCTAGATTATTACTCCCTCCGTTTCGTTTTAGTTGTCGTTCTAGGTTTTTACACGCAGATTAAGAAACCATTTAATTTTACATATTCTCTAGATAAAAACACAATTACCTATACACCTAACCACATTTCAACCAATAGAAAAATAGAATGTTAGATAAAACTAATAAATTTTGCATTGAAATTATAAAACGACACTTATTTTGAAACAAAAAAATTTCTCTACAACGACAACTAAATCGAAACGGAGGTAGTACCTTTTGATGCTTTTCCAGCTTCAACGACCTCATTTTCCTTATCTTCATCCCCTTTCGTAAGCATAGGGATGTGCTCTTCAGACAGCTTTTACTTGTCCTCAATAATTACTGAAACACGTACGGGCATACATGTAGTTGTCACTGACTATCATGACTAGCTTGGGGAAGTGCCATGAGTACCATTCTCTGCAAACACATAATAAAAGTGGATCTGAAACCCTTTTTCCTCCTGTAACAGACATGATATATTCTGGAAGGTAAAACAACAAAACAAGCCTGACTGTCATGGCAAAGGAAATTGATATCCTTATCAAGCTTTTCAAGCAGTAAATTGGGTGTTGGTAAAAGATAAAAAAAGCTATGATTAATTTCTTAAGCTCAACGTTATCCACTGTTTGTTTTAATTGGTACATTAGAGAGCATTGTACTAAATAAACTTTCATCATAGAATAGGATCTCCACTGCTTAAACACAGAAGATATTGGGATGTACAGACACAAATGTGCAAGATATTGGGTTCTCCTAGCAGTTCAATATATTTCATAAAACTCACTTTCTTCCTCTAATCACTCCCTCCTCCTCGCTCACCTTTCTTGCTTTGGTCGTACGTGTAAGACAAACTGGTGAAAAAAACAAAACATAAGTCTTTTTTCGGTGGTCTTTAAATCCCCATTTCTGCAATCATACATATATCCATTCTGTTTTTATTTCTGTCTCTCACGAGCAAGCAAAAGCCAGAGAGAGGCCTTGAGTGAGAAAAACCTCAGGTTAGTTAATCTTTTTGTCTGTAAATTTCAGTTGGATATATTGAAAGGTTGAGACTTTAGATTACTCTATGCTCTTCTTCCTTGTTTTCTGTTAGTAAAATACCATTTCAAGATATAATCTGTAAACTTGAATTGAGTTTTTGAGAGCTCTGTTCAATTTTCTTGATTGAGGGTTTTAGGGTGTGAATGATAATCACGACATTGGAACTAGTGGTATGGGTTTTAGATTATTAACTTGAACTGGTTTTTGTCTTTTCATATGCTATGAAACAAAAAGTTCCGTTCTTGATGGTAATTGAGACATGACAGGATGAACTGATATCGATCTGGGTTAGTTAAAATTTGATGTGGAGATTGAAGAATAGGTGGCGGTGAAGAGAAAATTTTTTTTTTTCAAATTCCATCTCTGGAGGTGGTATTCTTTTTACTGAATTTGTAGTGTAAATGAGTTTTTCTAATAATTCAAAATAATCTTTGACATAAATCATTGATTAAATCCATAATTTCCAATAAGGGGGGTTTTGATAGGATTTCTACAAATATTATATCCAATAACTATGGATTTGTTAGAACTTTTATAAATACTATATCCAATAAATAAGGATTTGGAAAACAACTAAGATTTTATGAAACCCCTAACACAATAAACCCCCCCCTAACATTTATTAATATATATTTTCCAAGTTTAATCAAATACATATTTTTTGAATTTGATTTTTTCTTTATTAAAACAGAAACATTTCTTTGGATCCAACTTTTTTGTAGGACTTTAAATTAAATACACCCCTCTTTTATAAAGTAACTATGGAAACAATATTATACTACTATCTATGTTTCCAAACAACATTGTGGAAGCTCTTTTGGTCAAATGGTTTAACCAATAATTCATTAATGCTTCTATACCAAGAAGTTTGAGTATCAATTCTAGAAGAAGGCAAATTGTGCAAAAAATATTAGAAAAAGGATTACAAAAAAATTTCAACATAGTGCAAGGAATACCGTCAGGAATTGATTTTATAGGGCAGGTCAAAGTGATGTACTTAGACGGAATCCATATAAGACATTTATAATTGTCGGTTGTAATATCGTCTATGCAATGTTTCTCATAATTTGCAATAGCATAATTATCGAGTGCCAAAACAAATTTCCCAAACAACATAAAAATTAATGCGAGACAAAAATAGTTATGAAAATGTTCAAAATATATATTATCTGAAGATAAATCCTTAATACTAATTATAAGAACAATTTTTAATTATTATAATATGAACCAAATTATTAGTAAGATAGATTACACCAAACAATTATAGTAAAGTTAATTAAGCCACAAAAATAAATATTCATGAAAATTTCATAAAAATACTCGAACTAAATTTATTAGCCTTTTTAATACCAAAGCTTTTTTCTACCCAATTTAATACCCCAACTAATTATTTTTTCATTTTAATACATAAACTTTTAAAACTGTACCAGTTTTAAAACTCAAACTTTGTTTATTTTAATTAAAAATACTAATAAGTTTAAAAGGAATCTAAAAAATCTCAAAAATCTAATAAAAATATTAAAAATTATAATTTTATTTTAAGATTTAGGAAAAAAGTAAATAAATTAGTGATTTTTTTAAAAATAATAATTATGGTTCTAAACAAATAAATTTGTTTTCTATTTCAGAAAAAACCTTAATTTAATATTTAAATTTTAAAAATTTATTACAAAATTTAAGATTATACATATTTTAATTACTTTATTTCTGAATCAGAAAATTAAATTAGAATTTTCTGAGATTTTATGTAAATTTTAGAGACTTCTTAAATTTTGTTTGAAAATTATTAATGTTTTTAATTAAATAAACAAAGTTTTGGTATTAAAATGAGAAGATTTTTAAGAGTTTGTATATTAAAATGAAAAAAAAAATTAGTTGGGGTATTAAATTGAGTAAATAAAAAGTTTGCGTTTTAAAATGCTTAATGAAATTTAGTTGGGCTATTTTGCTGATTTTTTCCTAAATATTATGCAACTGAAATATTTCTTAACATTAAACAACATTCAATTGAATCAGAAGGGAGATAACATACGAAAGAAATATTTTCGTGCCGTTAATAATTTTGACATTTTCCAATATTTGATGAAGATCTAACCATATATTCGGGAAAAGGAAGAGATTTACAAATCTTCAAGCGACGATTGTGTTTATTTAGGGTTCCTACAGAAGCCGCCCCCACTTCAAACACACTTTCACAATAGAAGATCACGATTGATATCGACAAACACTTTGATTTTGCTCCTCATGGACATCAATCTATCTCAAGTCATGGAAAAAATGTCTTTGGAGGAAGATATTCCGGTAGACCTTACAGCAGATGAAGACTTAAGCACAGTGGTGAGAAGCGCGAGAAGTCTGATTGGAAGACTCCTTAACCTTGATTGTCAGAACATGGCAAGGATGTTGAGAACCATGCCAAAGATCTGGAAGATTTATGATAGGGTGAAGGGATCGCTTTAAGTAAAGAGGGTTTTCAGTTCATCGTTGAACTTGAAGCGGATTTACACACTGTCATGAAACATGGGTTCTTGACTTTTGATGATTGGGGCATGATCATGGAGAGATGGCAAGAACTTCCTCCAGAAAATTTCCTTCAAACAGCCCTGATATGGATCCGTATTCATAAGATACCAGTAAACTATTTTTCGCTGAAAACTATGGACACAGTAGCGGGTGCAGTAGGGTATGTAAATACTATTGAATATGATCCGGCTAAACCTTATCTCGAGGAGTATGTTAGAGTTTTGGTGATCACAGACCTTAAGAACCCACTAAGATACACCAGATCGATAAATCTTCCGAAAGGAAAATCAACAATAGTGGAGATTGAATATGAAAGGGTGCGAAAGAAGTGCTTTCATTGTCTTCGTCTATATCATGAGAAGCAAAGATGCCCTTTGATTAAAAGTGGAAAACACAAAGGCGGCCAAAATTCTGAGCCAAGAACAGATGCCATCCCACCCATTTTGTATAGTCCACATACCAGTAATTTGGTGGAGACCCTAATGCGCTTGTTAGCGCCATCAATTCCTCCAGGTTTCACTCCACAATCTAATGTGGTAGCTCCTGAAGTTTTTGAGCAAATGCAGTTATATATGAGCTGCTATGATCCTGAAAAGAGAAGAATCAGAGAAATTCGTATGAAACAAGCTTTGATAGAATTATCTAGCAGGCCAATTTCTCAGATATCGTACCTAAGATTGGAAGAGCGTCCCACTGTCTCAACTGCACTCAACACTAATCAAAGTAGAGTATTTGATTTCAGATTGGCATACCAGAATAATGAAGTTTACTGGAGGGATGATGAGCTGAATCCATCTATTCTTGAAGGTGAACTGGAAGCTTCAGAGAGGAACAACGCTGGACTACCGGAGGACAGAATGATGCTCTGACAAATAATGCTATTTGCGAAGAGGTTACAACAGAGAACCAAACCTTATTGCTCACACAGAGAGGGGTAGAGGAAAAATTCGTAGACTTTAATCCTTTACATCAAGCCAAACGATTCATAGTTGGGTGTGGAGAAAAATCTTCGTTGATGACAAAGAGCGGTCATAAAGCTAACAAAAGGAAACAAACCTCATGGACGAGAATACATCAGAACCCTTCACTGAAACATCCATCAGAAAGTGTCACTGAGAACGGTCTCAGAGTGAAAGAAGGAAAGCATAATGCTAAGAGAAAAGCATCTGAAGAAGGAGAGGTATCCACGAAGATTTACAACAAGTTGCCGGTTTGATGGTTCACCAGAAACCATCGACTTCTCAATGATGATGCTCAGTTGGAATTGTTAGGGATTGAATAGCAACCTGACAGTTCGACGCTTAAAGGAAATGTGTCGTGAGCATTTCCTGGATTTCTTGTTTCTCCTAGAGACCAAAAGCTCTATTATTCACGTATCAAATCTTCAAAGTTTGTTGGGTTATGATCATAGTTTTATGGTGGATCCAGTGGGGCTTAGCAGAGCTTTGGCGTTGTTTTGGAAGAACATATATGAGGTGAAGATATTATTTTCATCAAACCGAATCATTGATGTGGAGGTGAAGTTGGTTCGTTAACATTCTACATGTCTTTTATATATGGAGATCCAATACGTCACCGGAGACAGGAGGTCTGGAATCTTTTGAAGGAAATTGGTGAAAACAGAAACGGTGGTTGGTTCTTGGTTGGAGATTTCAATGAAATCATGAACAATGAGGAGAATTTTGGAGGTCCATTAAGGTAGGAAAGTTCTTTCTTTCCCTTCCGTTCAATGGCTACAGATTGTAGATTAAAAAAGTACCAAGCTCTGGAAACTCTTTATCATGGGATGGAGTTAGAGATATTATAACTAATGGAGTTAAGGAAAATGTATGGATCCAGTGTCGGCTTGATAGAGTGTTTGGCAATGCGGAGTGGTTTAGATTATTCCCAAGAGCACACTCCACCTACCTCGAAAACCTAGGCTCTGATCATAGACCTATACTCACCAGTCTAGCAAAAAGTATTCAAGGACGCACTAGACGTTTCTGCTTTGATAAAATATGGTGTGTGAAACCATAGGTAATGGAGATCATACGAAAAGGTTGGAATATACAAGTGTCAGGTTCTGCTGGCTGGGTTACCTGAACGAATTAGATCATGTCAAAAAGCTCTGTCGAGATGGAAGAGGAGTTCAGGAAGTAACACCAAAAAGCATACAAAAACTTAGAAGAGACTTGGAGCATGAGAGGGTAAACAACATCCAGAATTGAGCTTGATAGCAACGTGGAAAATTGAACTTGAGAAGGCTTTCAAGGAGGAAGAGACATATTGGAAGGAAAGGAGTAACAATACTTGGCTCAAAGAAGGTGATAAGAATACAAAGGTCTTTCATGGATGGGTGCAGTCAAGGAAAATGAAGAACAGAGTATCCTCTCTGTTGGATAATGATTGAGTTGAACACTTCCATGAAGAAAAAGAAGGAGACATAGTGTCCAACTACATTACATAACTCTTTAAATCTTCTTCACCTCTGGGAGGCTACAGAGTTGCTCAATGGTTTTGTAGCCAAAGTCACCGAGAGAATGAATCAATCTCTTACGAGACCAGTCTCAGTAGGTGAGATTAAAAGAGTGGTTAAAGTAGTCAAGAGTGATAGCACCAGGAGCTGATTGTATGACCGGAAAATTCTTCCAAAATTATTGGAACATCACTAGTGATCAGATAACAAAGGAGGTCAAAGAGTTCTTTATCGGTGGAGAGTTGCCACATGAATGGAAATTTATTCAGATTTTTCTATTACCAAATAAACCCAACCCGATTTAGATGACTGATATAAGACCCATAAGCCTATGCTTAGTTTTCTTCTAAACAAAATCACCTCCAACATACTATGTGCTCGTTTGAAGAACATATTGCCTCAGTAAGTCTCTCAAACACAAGGGGCCTTTGTATCTGGAAAATTGATCTCTGATAATTTGTTGATAGCGCATGAGATTATCCATGGTCTCAGTACTAATCTGAACTGTAAAAGAGATTATATTGCGATTAAGACAAACATGTGTAAAGCATAAGATCGATTTGAATGGAACTTCTTGGAGACACTTTTTGGAAAAATGAGTTTCAGCTCGACCTGGATAGAGTGGATGATGAAGTGCATTCGATAAGTATCGTATACAGTTCTCCTAATGGCCAAACTCATGGGCATATCACTCTGGAATGTGGGCTTCGCCAGGGTGATCCCTTCTCCCCACTTGTGTTCATACTGTGTGATGAAGCATTAGTGCACGTCATGAACAGAGCTGAAAACAGAGGTGCCATACATGGTATGCAATTATCAAAGAATTGTCCTCATTGATGTCTTGCATATTTTCATGGTTTTGTCCATCCATTTGCATTTTGATCATGTAGACTAGGATTTATTCATCTCTAGGTTGCATTTTGCACACATGACTTCTTATCAGGTTTTGGAGTATTCCTTGGAGTTCTTGAAGATGGTTGGAGACTTTTGGAGCTAAAAAGGAGAGCTAAAGGTGATCATAGGACGAGCAGAGCTGGAGCTACATACCAGAGCAACCTCATGATGTCGCTCCCATTCCAAACGACCTCTAGAGCGAGGTATTCTAGTCGCTCGGCTCTTTCTCGCTTTGTTGCATGTGAAGGATCCTGGAGCGACTTACCAGAGAGATGAGCCAAAGTCGCTCCCCATCAGAGCGACCACCCCAGCGAGGATGCCAGGTCGCTCGCACTTCAAGCAGACGAGTTCCAGCCAGAGCGACCTCAGGGAGCGATAAACCATAAGTCGCTCCCACCCGCAGCGACCCCACCAGAGCGACATGCAAAGGTCGCTGCGTGTTCCTCTTCAGACGAAACTCAAGTTATTTTAGGGACCTTTTGGTCACTTTGTTTCATTGTTTACACTGCCTAAACCTAAGTTAAGTATCTCTGTAAGCCGTTGGAGGCGAATTATCTTTTGTTCTTGAAGAAATACAGAAAAACCGTTCGGAAAGTTCATCTTCTAAGATCATTGTTTCTTACTCTGTTGTTCGTTCCTTGTATATTCCATCATTCACATGATTAAGCTTGAATCCAGAATGGGTTTAAGAGGAATCATGATGATTAGTGAGTAGACCACCTTAGGATTCATGGGTTAGGGTGACTACGGGTGATTAGGCTAGATCTAGGATGTTTTACTTTAGATTTATCTTGTTCCTTGCTAGTAGAGTAATCGTAATGCATCTTTTGAGTTGGCCACTCAAGGGTTGATCTTTAGGCATTTCCCACCCATAAAGTGTTCGATGAAATGTCTGAGTCGACTCTCCTAAGCCTTTAACGTTCTTTGCCAAGGACACTTGTTGTTAAAGGTGTTAAAATGGCTAGTAGCCTTATTCTTAATGATTACTTCCATAACATTCAACCGAAGACATTTGATGCTTGAGTTATTTTAGTAAATGAACATTCATCTAGACATAGAGCTTGTTTAGAATTGTGTCTAGGCTTAAGGTTGATAGTTTAATTGATCGCTTGCCATCCTTATTTCAAACCTTAATCACCGAAGGTCTATTTCCCTTTACCCATGAGTTCTCTTTTATCTTAACTGTCAAAGCTATTTCACTTATCGCGTTTAGCGTTCTGTTATTGCATTTTAATCTTAGTAGTAATTCAAAACCCAATCAATCACATGATCGCACTTAGATTAAGCTAGTACTTGCATTCTCGGTGCTTTTATATCTCTCAGAACTGGTTCGACAATCTTTTATACTACAACATTTGCCTTAGGAGCCTTGAAAACTCCTAACATCACTCATGTACAACACCTCCTCTTTGTCGATGATAGTTTATTTTTGTGTAAATCCAACCTTCCAGAAGTTGTTGAGTTCTTGAGATGTATCAAGCTCTATGAGAACTCTTCAGGTCAAGTCATTAATTATCAAAAGTCAGCTATCACCTTTGGGTCTGCTATTGATCTGGTGATAAAAAGATTGATAGCTTAACTATACGAAATCGAAAATGAAGGTGGAGATGGCTCATATCGGGGATTGCCAGAGTGTTTTAGTGCTCCAAACAGAAACTGCTAGCTTTCATTGGTCAAAAGCTCAACAAAAGTTTGAAAGGCTGGTTTGCTAAAAAAAATCGCTTGGGGAAAAATAGATCCTTCTAAAAGCCATAGCAATGGCCCTCCCTGTCTATCTGATGTCATTTTTCCGTCTAACCAAACATCACTGCAAAAAGATCATGAATGCTATGTCCAGTTTCTGGTGAAATTCATGTGAAGACAAGAGGAAATACATTGGGTAGCTTGGGAGAAACTATGCTCTTCGAAGGATAATGGAGGTTTGCGTTTCAGTGATATAGAGCTCTTTAATCAAGATTTATTGGCTAACAAGCATGGAGGGTTTTCAACAATCATGATAGTCTTTTGGCGAGAGTATTCAAGGGTCGATACTATGCTTCAACAGAATTCTTAGAGTGTAGAAAAGGTTATCGTCCTTCGTATGTCTGGTGAAGCATTTTATGGGGCATGGAACTATTAAAGAAAGTTTTTATTAAATCCATTGGTAATGGAGAATATACATGATTCTGGTCAGATAAGTGGATCATGGACGCACGTCCAAGGCAACCAATTAACAAAGAGATTAATATCGAGGTTAACAGAAAGGTGAGTTCTCTTATCGATGTTAATGGGGAATGGAGAGCAGATGTGTTAGAGGAGTTCTTTCCTATTAATGAAGTCAAAAGAATCTGCTCCATTCAACCAAGAAGGGTTGCTGACAGAAGCATATGGGCACTAACTGATCATGGTTCTTATATTGTCAAGAGCGGGTACTGGCTTGCAGGTAATAATCCATCTATTGCTGCAATACCTCATTATCCAGCGGATCAGGAGGTCCTAGCGTTGAAGAAAAAGATATGGAAAGTCCAAACTAGTCCAAAGATAAGGATGTTTCTATGGAGAGGTATCTGGAGCCTTAATAGTTGCTGATAGGCTGCAATCGAGGGGATTGACAGGGAGTATGGAATGCAAACTATGCAACGCCTCACATGAGACAATAAACCAAGTGTTGTTCCAATGTATTCCAGCTCAAAACATGTTACGACAGTAAATTACCCTCCAGGCCCGTATACTACTTGGAACCTTAGTGAGAATAAGAGATTGATATTTGAGTTAATGTCTGATTCATCAATATCGGAGAACAAACAGAGAGCTATACCCTGGTTGCTATGGACGATATGGAAGAATCACAACTATGTGCTTTATGCTGGAACAGTTACAGCATACTCTTCTCGACAAGCTTTGGAAGTAGCTACATTATGGATAGAGGTAAATAAAACTAGTGAAGCCACATTGATACAATTTTCTTCTTTAGGAGTATATCAACAATGGCATCCACTAGTTTTTGGAATAAAAAATGCAACATAAACTCCAACTGGAAAAACTCTTCTTCCTTATGCAGCGGAGCCTGGATTACCAGAGATCACCAAGGTTAAGTACATCATCATGCTCGGGATGCTTTTACATCTTCCACAAACAGATTAACTGTGGAATTTAGATGCATTGCTTTGGCCCTTCAAATTCTGCTTGACTTAGGATACTAGGATATAATAATCGGAGTGGACAACCAGGAGAATAAAAGCTCTATCTAAACCAGAATCATGGCCACGTTACTGAGTGTGGCTAGACAAGATCGCCGGCCTGAGACACAGTTTCAGCGCTTTAATTGTTGAGCATGAATTTACGAAGCCGAACTCCATTGCTCGTGACATTGCACGTAGCTTCCTAGGCGATGGTAGATTTCAGTCATATTTAGTGATGGGTGGTCCAACACTCCATAACATGATCTAGAATGAAGTTTCAACCAATTATTGTTAGGTCTTTTCTTTAAGATATTTTGTTGGTTTTGGAGGTTATTGTTTTGTTGTCGTTCTACTTTATGTTCTCGTGAAACTTAGTACTATCTCTTAACTGAGTTCAGGCGTTAAAAAAACATTCAATTAATTTATAAAAAAAATAATCAATTTAAAATAAAATATAATACGTAGTAATCAATTTAAAAGTTGGAAAAACTTTAGAGAACATGCAAGATACTGTTCGGTATTCAATTGTTTTTAGATGCGGTGCGAACAGTTTTTCTGGTGCCTCTCATCTTTAGCTTTTCAGAATGAAGATCCCCTAACTTTCTCAGTTTTTGGTCATCCCCAATTTATGGAAACAAACAATAAAACCCAGACTGTACTTGTAGTAATCTTTGTATTATTCAAACAAAATTGTCACATTTTCCTATAAAATAAATCTATTTTTATCATTATTTTGGTTTTCATTATTTATAAATATGAATTATGGAGACAAGTAGTGTCGGAATAGTAACGTCTTTCTCTATACACGAAAGCAAACACTACAATGACCAATCTACTGTGAATTTTAATTCCACGTCACACACTAACAATTTGTTTTCTTCTGACAAGAAGGAACAGCATATTCGGGACAAAAGGTAAAAACAAAATCAAGAATCCTTAACCTTATCATCACGATCAACGGCGCTTGAGTTCTTGCAATGAGCAATGGCCGCCTGAATCGCGGCTTGCAACTCTTCCATGGTGCTATCACTTGACGATGACGTGGAGGCCGAGCTCGACGAAAGCCCCGCCGTGGAGACGCGTAAGTGGCCACTATTCGTCGGAGATGTTCTCATGGACGCCGGAGCCGAGAATAAATCACCTCTCCGGGCTCCCATCAGATCTCTCGACCCATTAATCAATGTTTTACTGTTTCCTTTTGAACCTATTAAAGAGGAAGAGAAGGAATAAGAAGAAGTCTGTCTTCTGTTCCTGAACTGCGTGCCGTTTTCTCTCTTCTGAAACAACATCTTTATGTACTTCTTGACTGCATGACTTAGGTCTAAACTCATAACTTTCTTCTTCTGCTTCTGTTGTTTCTCTTGTTCTCGCTCTTTGCCTTCGAACCCTTTTCTCCATTTCGATAAACCAAAGAGAGAAAATGACTTGATTGTTCTAGCTTTAACTCGATTTTCACCGTCGAGCCTCTCTGCTATATCGCTCGGGTTGGTGTTCTTTGCCTCCGTCTGATGTTGTTGTCGTTTGTGGCTGGGAGAGGTGTGGGCTGGTCAGGTAATACATCTTTGACAGGGAGGGCAAATCCGTCATTATACGAACTAGTGGAAGTTCGAGGAGAGACAGGTAGGTGAGAGAGGAGATGAAGAGGGAGAAGATGGCCGTGGAAGAAGATTTCATCTGCAGGAGACAAGTCGACGGCAAATGGATCGGTTTGTTGATAGGACGACTTCGTTTTGGTGGGATTTCTGAGACTAGGGCTTATGAGTTTTGAGGAAGAAGATAACTCGTTAGGTTGGAGAGAGATGGTAAAAGAGAACTCATGAGAAGGAGAAGAACAAGTGGATGAAATTGGTGAAGGTGATGATTGTAAAGCTTCTTGTTTAGGGTTTTGGTTTTGAGGAAAAGTTTTGGAACTGTTCTTCACCTGTTGTAGATGGGTTTCCATGATGATTGAAGAAGAAAAAAAAAGAAGAAAATCGATCAAAAAGGGAAAAGGGATTTTTGAGTTGATCGAAGGATATGATGGTCTATAATAATAATAATAATAATATTTGGTCCAATCTTGAGTCTTTTAGTTAAGTGTTCTAGTTCTCTTGTGTTTATTTTTATTAACATTTTCCGGTTTTCCTGTAAAGGTTGAGAATACGACAAAATCTTTTCTAGAGGAGAAGATAAGGTAGCCGTGGTGAGAGAGAAAATAATAGAATTGTCAGCACAAGTATATAGTAGACGAATTATGTCGTGTAAAAAAGAATGTAATGCCAAAAGTTTATTGTTTAGAGGGGAAGCACATTCGTTTAAGGTGGGGCGAACATATTACTCATAATAGTTAGTTTTGAGTTTTTATGTTTCGGAAGCGGTAAGGGCATGTGCATTGGGAATTTTTAGGGGAGTTTCTTAACCAAAAAAGATAGTGGGTTCCGCCATTTTTCTTAAGAACCGGTTCTTAAAATCTTTAATTAAGAACCGACTTTTACACTGTTTCGTGGACCCCACTGACACGTGGCGGCCTATAGTTGGTTCATTTTTAATTTTCTTTTTTTTAAATCATGAAAAAAGTAAAAGAAAAAAAAAAAGCTAAGAACCCCCAAATAGGGGTTATAGCATTGAACATGCTCTAAGTAGCCCTATTGGTAACTTGAGTCTGTATTGATAGCCGTTACAAGTCCTTTAATACCGACCCTAAACAGTTTTCGTAATTGTTGATAAAGAACAGTGTTCGTAACTTTTACACATGATACAGTGAAATGTCTAAATTTAATACATTTAAAGATTATTCGTATAATTTGCTATCTAAATTTCATTTAATAAATGAATCTGGAAACATAACTCTTCTTCATAAAACTCGAGTTGAATTGAATCATTTCATGAGCTTACAAATTATTTTGACACCCTTAATACATATATACAATATTATGTCACTGAAATTACTTTCAATTACTTAAATCTTTTTTTTGATTCGCCAGCGAAATTGTCATATAGTTTCATAATACTTTTAACTTGTAAATTAAATTAAAGAAAATACTAGTTTGTTCTACCCACATACAAGGCTGAAACCTAATCGACGTTTCTCAAAAAACAATGAACTTGCGATTGTTGGTCGAAATTTTAATTTTATTTAACTAGAAATTTTGGCAGTTTTCCGTAAGGACAATCTACTTGAGTTCGTGCACATGCTGATGCAGAACAGAGGAGAATAAATATTGGCATAATGTAACTGAACCATGGGTTTGGCGAAGTTTATTAAAAGTGTTTAGTTTTTGCTATTTGAGTGTTTAATGTTTATAACTTCTAAAGGCCAATATAATTGAAATTTCAGTGAGAAAACTAATCACAGTCTTTAACCCATTAGAACCATAAATAAATATTTCTTTTCTTTTCGTAAAATATACCAAAAGTAATTTTAACATGAAACGAGAAAACTGAAAGTTTCAAAAAATGAGATTGAATTATAAAATAAACAGAACATAACTTAAAGCCTCATCAGGGGACGTGAGAGGGATTTCTCATATCGAATCTCTCAAAATATAAGCAAAAAGTCTTTGATGTTTACACATAAAATCTTATAAAATTGTGAAAAGTCTGTCATAGTTTTTCGAATTTAACAAACTGATGTGTTTCACACTGACTAAAGGCCCAAAAGTGTATGTAAACCCAATCCATGGTATCAACAAGATAGTCATTAACAAAGTCTTCTTCTCTGTTTTTTCTCTGACCTATTAGGATTTTCAATGCTCTTCCTAGTTGGTGTCTCTTTCCTCTTTTGTCGTGACTTTTCCTGAACAAAATCAAAATTAGAACCAATTTTTCTTTTCTTAACAATTTCTGTCTTTTTTTTTCAACAAACTCTTTGTGGAAAAACTGAACTGATCATGAAGTGTGCTCCTCCTATTAAGCTTTCTAGTGACCTCCTAGATTATATCTTTTCTTGCTCATAACCAAACTCACCAATAGCATATAAATCTCTTTTTCTCATTAAATTTTCTCTTCTCTCTAAGGCTTTTTTTTTCTTTTCCAGAGTTAAACTGGTTATAGTTTGTTTTCCTTTCAGATCATCCTCTCCTGTTACTGCTTTATCCAAACATGGTTCCTGTTGCAATCTCAACAAGTAGAGTAAGAACAAAAAGAATGGCTGAAGCCTTACTTTCTCTCTTGTGTTTCTCTCAAGTGTTTTCTGTGAATCCAGTAGCTCAACAACAAACAAAGATCAAGCTTTAGAGAGCAACCCCCTAATCCAAAACAGAAAAAGAACATATACAGATTGAAATATTTCTGGTTGCAAGAGATTAACCAAACCAGGGTTGGATTTCTCTTCAGCCAATCGACTTTTTCCTCGACTTTCTTTGATACGTTGATCTCTTTGTTTCTTTTTTTTTTCAATCTGGTTGGCTCATTTGAAGAAACATATAGACAGAGAAGATGACCATATGATAAATAGAGAATGACCAAACAAGGCTCCCAAAAGAGAGAGAATTCGAAAACAAACCCCACAAATCAGAATCCCTCAATCTGCTTTGATACCACTTGGAAGAAAAAAAATTAGTGAGTGGATGCAACGTCGTTGATGAAAATCTCTGGATGGAATTGAGTGATCCAACCTGTGGATGCAATTTTGTTGATGCATAACTTGTGGATAAACCTAAGTAGATGCAACAATCAAGTGACCTCGAAAATTTGGTGTTGGACGAGCTGAGTGAGAGTGACACTGAACCAGGAGGTGGATGAGCTGAATGAGAGTGGCACTACTTTGGAGCTGAATGATTTGAGTGACATTAACTTGGAGGTGGATGAGCTGAGTAAGCTAAGTGACACTAATGTGGGCCTTTTTCAACCTAAAGAGAAGTTCACAGTAAATTTAGTTTGGGTTTGTTTTAAACCAAATTTGACCAGGCATTTGCTGATGGTTTTCTTGCCCATTTGCACCAGGAAATATCAACAAAAGAAGTCAAAGTCGTGATCAGGAAAATGGGCATTCAAACACACTAATTTATGGTCAAAAGGCTTTGTCTTCATTTATGTTTTCTATATTCCTAGTTTTCTACATTATTTCTAGCTTTGTACATTCTTGTAAGCTATATATAGGCTATCCACGAACATATAAAATTCATTCACCTTTTCATAAAAATCTCTCTGCAAAATTGTGAATCATGTGTTCATCATTGAATATTGATCGCTCAAGGAGTAAAACCCAAGAGAAACTGTCTAGTGATCACGTCTGAGCAGTGACTTGCACGCTCATAGACAATTTAAACAAATGTTTGATCAGTTCATAGATCCTACACGGAACATCCGTCATCATCTCTCATTCCATCCACTAAACCCATCATCCATCGACAAGATTGAGTTAGTAACCAATCAATTCAACAAAAGCATCGGCAAGATTGACCCAAATCCCCCTCTAGACCATTCAAAGGGATCAAAACCATCAAATGTTTCATCATTTGGTATCAGAGCACACTTGAATGTTCAATATTCATTCTTTCTATCCACCATTCTTACCTTTCCATATTCTTCTTCTTGAAAAAATTCTGGTGTTCTATATTCTATAATTCTTCCTGATTGTTTGAAAAGTATTATTCAAGTTTTTCTTTCTTTAGAGAGCAAGATGTGAAGACAAATATTTTTTAAGGGGGGGGGGGAGTATGATGCAATCATTGGAAGCTTAAAAGATAACAAACAAAAGGCATGACTCTACTTCACTAGATCAACTTCAAAGTGGCGTCTTCAGCAATAAAAGATGCACTCATTGGGCTTATATATGAAGTTCTAGACATCGAAACCAATGAAATATGTATTGGGATATGTGATGCATGGTCCAGCCCCCTTTGGAGGTGATACAAGTCCAAGAATGTCCCAAGATACTTGCTTTATTCTCTTGTCAAAAAGAGTGACGAATGTTGAAGATCAAGAGTCAAAATCGGCAAGTCTTCCAACTTCTTGTCAAGTCTTCTTTGTTTATTAGTTTTCTAGTTTCAAGGTTTGACTAGTCTTATGTATGCCAACCTTTTGTATTCCAAGCATATTTTATAAAGTATTGGAACTCTTGCAAAATTCATTCAACATTTTTAATAAAAACCTTTCCTTTTAATTTTGTTGAATCCTTTGCACTTAACCGAACATCGTATCTTCTAAGTCGTCAGAGTGTGTCATATCTTCGGGTTAGAAGCTGGTATATCAACATTATTCCGCAGCCCTTGTGGGAACATTCAATCCTTACCCCTTGGCCGTTTGTGCTTACCGGCTCATTTGGTGCAAGGCTTATCCAATCCACCAACCTTAGAGTGTAATCTTTGGGGAGATTTCTATCAAAGAGCACTTATTTTTTTCAGTCACACATCTAGAAATAACTCCAATGTTAAACATGCTTGAGACTGAGTACTAGAAGGATGAATTTCTGTTGAGAAGTAACTCATGATAACGTGCGAGTGAGGCCAAAGTACGTGGAAAGGTCATGTGGTGATTATATTTCAAGTCTTCAAAAAATAACTGCACTGGCTGCCACAAAGGTTGTAAGCCACGTGAATAGACCCGACTCATTGTTTTGTACCATAAGAACAGTCTAAACCAACTTCTTTGATCAGACTTTGGTTATTTTCCAAATTCTGTATACTTTGAGTTATTTTCGGTTTTAGATCATTTTAAGAAAAGTCAAGTAAGCATAAATGGATTCAGATAGATAAGTACCGAGGTTCAAGTGTACATATTAATTAGCTAGTAAGCTATAACATGCACTAATTGACCTACGTTTACCTGAATTCTCCATCTTTCCTTCTTGTGTTAGTCTCAGAATCATGCTATGTCTTTACCCTTTCAAGTTTGATCCTGACCTGTATCCACAAAGGAGGCATAAGCAATATATTTTCTTAGTGATACCTAATAGTAAAGAAAATGTATCAAGATAGTAAATCCATCAAGTCAGATATGCTTATCTACAGTCACTTGATTGACTTAATCGTTCCACGCCTTTAAGCCATCTCACGATTTAGTCATGCTTTAGCAAGTCATAAGGCACTGCATAGACTAACCCAGACGTATTAAAGGAAGGAACCAAATAATTGATCCAAACCAGCAGTATAGTGAATCATTTGATAAGCGGCAAATCAGAACAATCTCTTAGCATCCAAGACTAGATAATTCAAGAAAGATTACGAGTCTAAACATTAGGGTACGATCACACACTAACCTTTGTCTTAGAGTCAGTTTGATTCAGTCTTTCTGACATCTGTTGCACACTTTTCCTTAGATCTCGAACAGTCAAAACATTTCAACAGTTGGAATCATGCAACAAAAGATCGTACTTGATTCAGACCTGATCGCTCCAGGCAAAACTTGGAATTTCTCCCTTGACCGAACAATTTCTTATAGGAGTTCTCTCTCAATTTTGCTTAGAGTTTTTTTTCTATGAAAAATGCAGATTATGAAGAAGAGAGACAACTGAATGAGTAGTTAGGCGGCTTAGACCCGAGAAATTGTCAAGAAACCATTTCCACTCCTTTTCCACTCAGCCAAAACGTGAAAACTACCACCCGACGGTCAAAGCCTTACTAGTGCGAATTTTTCTTTTCGGTCCAATTTTGCATAGACGAAAACTTGAGCTCAAGCTGACTTTCCAAGCCGACTAGTCTAACTGCTATCTCTGAATCAGATCAACCTTGTCTGAATCCAACCATCATGGAATCAGCTCATCCTAGTTCAACCAAAAATCTTAACCTTTTCATCTGAGTTTTGACAATCGCTTTCCAGACACCATCATAACCGTTATGTCTGAATCTGACAAAACTTGTCCAAATTCCGACCAATGTTGTCCAAGAATTCTGCATTGTCTGAAAAGTCGTCCAAACACTTTTAAAATTCACCGCCTGAACTAGTTAAATAATCTTAGCGTAAGACCGACTGACCGAGCTTGAATGGCTCAGAAAAATCCTATCCTAACTTTATTCAGACCATGGGCTCACCCAATCCGATATAAACAAAGATCAATCCGACTCATCTTCCACTTGCAGTCAATCCTTTCAACCTTTGCCAGCTCTTTCCAATGTTATCCAGCCCGAAAGCTCAACTGAAAGGTCTATTCCAGACAAGCCTTGGATCATCCTTATATGCTTACCCTAGAGAAACTCTCTCAAATAAAAGATTGAATGCAGTACTAAAGGAATGGAATCCACATGGAGCGTGGATCACAAAATAGAGTTTAGATCAATGATTAAGCTAGGAAATTAATATAAAAATTAGTAAATAATAAAATAGTAAATAGATTGGCTTGTGATAGGTATGAGAAGCGCTAGGTTTAGGGATATCAAACGGGTTATTAGAACTCAAAAATATAGATGCTAAGAGTTTAATTTGGATACTTCTTAGAACTCGAATTCAATTATTAGGTAACGGTTGAATCTGAAATCGGTGTTGTACTGGAAGTCAACACGATTTCGATGGTGGGTTTAGGAGAAGTCTTCGTACTGAGCTTGAACTGGGCGGATGAGCATAAAAGAGGTTTTTTTAATTATAGCTGGACCCGGTGAAGGGCTGCCTACGTACCCTCTGAATAGGGATCAAGCCAATCGTAGTTCACAACAAAGGGACACAATTGCCTAGATGAAGGCATGTGCTTGAGTGGAAGGTGTTTTTGCCTAGCAATAGCTCGGTAATGATGCACTTGGCTGTCGGTCGGTGAAGAGACTGTGCATGGCGACCAATTGCTGATGATGCGTTTGGACGTCGGTCGACGAAGAGATTGTTCCTAGAGACCGATTGCTGATGATGTGTTTCGTTGTCGATCGGCAAAGAGTGTGTGCCTAGCGAAAACACCTAGCGATCGCTAGTTGATGATGTGTTTGGCTCTCGATCGACGAAGAGACTCTGCCTAGCGATTGCTCATTGATGAAGTGTTTGGCTGTCGATCAGCGAAAAGACTGTGCCTAGCGATCGCTAGGCGATCGCTCATTGATGAAGTGTTTGGTTCTTGATCGGCGAAGAGATTGTACCTAGCGATCATTCGTTGATGATGCTTTTGGCTGTTGGTCGGTGAAGAGATTATGCTTAGCGATAGCGCTTAGCGATCACTCGTTGATGAAGTGTTTGGTTGTCGGTCGACGTAGAGACAACGCCTAGCGATCACTCGTTAATGATGTGTTTGGCCGTTGTGAAGACAACGCCTAGCGATCACTCGCTAATGATGTGTTTGGCCGTCATGGAGACAACACCTAGCGATCACTCGTTAATGATGTGTTTGGCCGTCGTGGAGACAACGGCTAGTGATCACTCTTTAATGATGCTTTTGGCTATCGGTGGTGACAGCGCCTAGCGATCGCTCGTTGATGGTGTGTTTGGATGTCGGTCGACGAAGAGACTGTACTTAGCGACAGCGCCTAGCGATCGCTCTTCAATGATGTGTTTGGCTGTCGGTCTGCGGAGAGATTGTGCCTAGCGACAACACCTAGCAATCGCTCGTTAATGAGGAAGTCGCTCGCCTAAGTTGCTTCGTTTTAAAACATATTCTCTCTCTAGAAGTGTAGTGGATCTAGGAATGTCTCCATCTTTCCTCTCTCTTGGAATCTCCCCTTCAGGTCCCAAAAAAGTCCCCTTTAAAGAAGGGATGCCTCCTTATTTATACAAGGATAAAATCTAGGGTTATCCAATGATCTCCTTTTAAATGGGCTAAGTTCATTGTTTAATAGGCCTTGTTGAGGGGCCAAGGCCATCTCCAACAGTAAGTCTCCAACATTGGAAAGAGTTGGGTTTAGGAGAAGTCTTTGTACTGAGCTTGAACTGGGCGGATGAACATAAAAGAGGTTTTTTGAATTATAGCTGGACCCGGTGAAGGGCTGCCTACGTACCCTCTGGATAGGGATCAAGCCAATCGTAGTTCACAACAAAGGGATCCAATTGCCTAGATGAAGGCATGTGCTTGAGTGGAAGGTGTTGTTGCCTAGCAATAGCTCGACAATGATTTGCTTGGCTGTCGGTCGGTGAAGAGACTGTGCCTGGCGACCAATTACTGATGATGCGTTTGGACGTCGGTCGATGAAGAGATTGTTCCTAAAGACTATTAAACAATGAACTCAGCCCATTTAAAAGGATATCATTGGAAAATCCTAGACTTTATCCTTGTATAAATAAGGAGGCACCCCTTCCTTAAAGGGGACTTTTTTGGGACCTGAATGGGAGATTCCAAGAGAGAGAGAAAGATGGAGACATTCCTAGATCCACTACACTTCTAGAGAGAGAATATATTTTAACAAGAAGCAACTTAGGCGAGCGACTTCCTCATTAACGAGCGATCGCTAGGTGCTGTCGCTAGGTACAATCTCTCCGCCGACCGACAGCCAAACACATCATTGAAGAGCGATCGCTAGGCGCTGTCGCTACGTACATTCTCTTCGTCGAACGACATCCAAACACACCATCAACGAGCGATCGCTAGGCGCTGTCACCACCGATAGCCAAACACATCATTAATGAACGATCACTAGGCGTTTTCTCAACGACGGCCAAACACATCATTAACGAGTGATCGCTAGGCGTTGTCTTCACAACGGTCAAACACATCATTAACGAGTGATCGCTAGGCATTGTCTCTACGTCGACCGACAACCAAACACTTGATCAACGAGCGATCGCTAAGCATAATCTCTTCACCGACCGACATCCAAAAGCATCATCAACGAGCGATCGCTAAGTACAATCCCTTCGCCGATCGACTACCAAACAATTCATCAATGATCGCCTAGCGATCGCTAGGCACAGTCTTTTCGCTGATCGACAGCCAAACACTTCATCAACGAGCAATCGCTAGGCACAGTCTCTTTGTCGATCAAGAGCCAAACACATCATCAACGAGCGATCGCTAGGTGTTTTCGCTAGGAACACTCTCTTTGCCGATCGACAACAAAACACATCATCAGCAATCGGTCTCTAGGAACAATCTCTTCGTCGACCGACGTCCAAACGCATCATCAGCAATTGGTCGCCAAGCACAGTCTCTTCACCGACCAACAGCCAAGCGCATCATTGTCGAGCTATTGCTAGGCAACAACACCTTCCACTCAAGCACATGCCTTCATCTAGGCAATTGTGTCCCTTTGTTGTGAACTACGATTAGCTTGATCCCTATTCAGAGGGTACGTAGGCAGCCCTTCACTGGGTCGAGCTATAATTCAAAAAAACTCTTTGAAGCTCATACGCCAGTTCAAGTTCAGTACGAAGACTTCTCCTAAACCCACCATCGAAATCGTGTCGATTTCCAGTACAGCACCGATTTCAGATTCAACAGTAACTTATCCAGCTCTTGCATGCAATTACTTTTATGTCTAAACTATTAAACGCCAACTCTCGTTACATGCATTAATGTTCCAGTTTGATTTGTTCACTAAGTTCTTAGACCAAATCTTGTTGTGACTATCAACTTAGCTCAACAAGATTAGTTCAGGTGTCGAACCCACTGATTCGGTTGTCAACTATCTTAGGTCATGTTACTAGTTAATTACTCTAGAAAACAAGCAATAAAAACAATAATGGTGAAGGAATCGATGTTATTACCTAGTAATTCTATAATTCATAAGTTCAACAAAACCCTAGAAAATCCTAAACCTAACAAGAAAACTACTCAAACATATTTAAGCAAGACATAAAGATAAACTGAAGAATTGCATAAAATAGTAGGGTAAGAAAAATGGAGTTCCAATCAAATCTCTGAAGGAGTCTTGTGATCTTCTCTTCAAAAACTTCACTAAGAATAAAAATAAAGCTTAGCCTAACTAATGGCTCTAAACTAGAAATATATATAGGTCTAAAAGTCGGCAAGAGATTTTTTCTTGTAATTAGTAGAAAATTTGGGTCCAAAGTTGCAATTCTAGAAAATAAATTTAGCACGTGATCTCGCGTTGGTGTCAGTCTCAACACCAAGGATTGTGTCGATCAATATTCTCTCCAATGATCAACTACTTCTGTTTTCTTGCAGAGCTATGTGTTTGGTCATCTTTAAGCTTCAAATGGCTCCATGATCTCCACAATACTCCAAGACGTACCTAAATCCGAAAAGACCCTTAAACTGACTTGAAACATAATAT
Source organism: Moricandia arvensis (assembly GCA_905132765.1). Classification (NCBI taxonomy): domain Eukaryota; kingdom Viridiplantae; phylum Streptophyta; class Magnoliopsida; order Brassicales; family Brassicaceae; genus Moricandia; species Moricandia arvensis. The sequence continues at coordinate 158,281 of CAJHQP010000230.1, read as the reverse complement.
AAAGACTCTATAAAGAACTTATACTATGACTTAAAATTTGTACAAATCATAGTATATCAACTCTTCCAAACTTATTCTTTGATTGGACTCAAGCAAAACATTAAATGAACTTGTGAAAGAGGTCAAAAAAACACAGGGACTCACACACTCTTTAGAATACAACCATCACCTCTATAGTATTGAAAGCCACATCAAATTAGTACCAACCTTAAAGGAACTTTCATGTAATTAGTCTTAGCTTAGCAACCTAACAATCCAGCCCACATGTCACCAAACACAATCCAAAAACACCCCTCTATTAATAAGAACCTCCCGAGGATAAATCCCTGGATGAGTGGAACATGTTGAAAATCCTTAAAGAAAAAAATTCAAAGACTCAATCTTCTCAAGGCGTGTGGATTGATGTGGAACACAAGAGAGTTGTCTAAACCAAACCTCATTACTTTGTATTTCTTGCACATCAGGATCACATCATCCCCTCCCTCTTGAGAAAGATTGTCCTCAAATTTGACATCTCTCCTACTTCAATGAAATTGTTGTGGTGTTGTAAACAGCACAATATATTCATCTCCATCATACAACCATTGTTTTCTTCCTAGCTTCTTGGACTTAGTAACACCACACCCATCTCTTACCTTGTTAATCAGAGGATGGATTCCTTGAGCTCATGTTACAAATTTATACTTCCTGAATTGAAGAGAACATAGATCTTGAATTTGCAACTCATTTTGATATGTCTTTTGTAATAGAACTCCATGATGGATTCCTTGAGCTCATGTTCCAACTTTAAACTTCCTGAATTGAAGAGAACATACATCTTGAATTTGCAACTCGTTTTGATATGTCTTTATGTAATAAAACTCCACAAGTTTGTCTTCCTTGAATGATCTGAGAATCTGAAATCCTCTTCCTCTTTTAAACAACCAAGTTTGAGCTTTAATTTCTATATTCCAAAATGCTGAATCTCCAAAAATAAAGTCCATGGCTTGTTTCTTCTCATAAATCTCCAAGTTGCAGAACTTAATTCCTTTTAAATAAGATCATCGAAACTCACGTACACTAAGTGATTCACAAAGCTTTTGTTTCCCATATTCCACTTCCTCCAGAAACTCAAAACAGGAAATATAAGGATCATTGTAGAAAGTACCTCTTGGACAGTTCCTCACATATGCTTCTGTTTTTTTCTGCAACAAATTCTCAATGGTGGCTTCTTTCTTTCATGCTTCCTCCTTAGAAACCACATCCTCTTGTTGTTTTTCCGCAGATTGTACAGTCAATTCGTGCTGAAATTTCACCATAGTTGTAGGAAGCTCAACACCTTAAATCTGAGACACTTCTTCATGATCCAATTTCTCAACGTCTTCTTTTTGTTCTTTCTAATTTACACTCTTCTTCACAACAAGATCTTTAGCTGCTGCTATGGATAGCTGTGTGATTGTAACTTGTGGGTGAATGTCTTTTGGACGAACTCAACCAACTCTTCTCAGCTTTGTTCTTTCTCTGTCCAATCTCATTATCTCTAGCATGTTGTTAATCGACCATGTATCTGTATCTTTTGGCTTATTTTTTTCATATCTATTGAACCAGAATCATGAGAAGAACAAGATGTCTTGCTGCTGCTGAGTTGTGGAGTAAATCTCTTGGATGAACTTGATGGACTATGATTCCTGCTCAAATCAAGTTGACTATAGCTTCTGGATACAAATATTTTCTTCATGATCTAATTCACAACCAAGAGGAAACATGTGGTTCTCTATTGGATCTACTGGTCTTAGAATATTTATCCAACCATGTGAGTGCATATCCACAAAAACAGTGACTGCTAAACGTACCTTCTACTCCTTAGTGTAGTCATAACAACAAAATACTAACTCCATCTCCTTTCCCATTCTAGGTATGCATCTAAATCAATCTTCCCATAGAAGGGTGGAATCTGGATTGATCTTTTCCTTCATTGCAGTAACTCCCTTGTTGATTTGCGCATAGATTTCTCCTGGTTTCTCTTGCTTCCAAAAGAATACATAATAATCCAGCAAACAAAATCGACCAGGTGGATTAATGTTCAGCAACCAAAAATCAACCAAAAATAGTACATTTCCCCTCCAGAGACTACTCTGATACCACTTAATAAGAACCTCTCAAGGATAAATTTCTGGATGAATGGAACATGTTGGATAATCCTTGCAGAAACGAATCCGAAGACTCAAACTTCTCAAGGTGTGTGGATTGATGTGGGATACAATAGAGTTGGCTCTTCTCCTGATACTCCTAGATACTCTGGTTTGAATAGGACACACCAAATCAGAGAATCCTTGAGTTCTTGGATATTACACACCAGCACATGAAAACTCCATTGGAGAACTCAAGAAGAAGAAAACAAGGTTTTTGACTAAAAATGATACTTGATGCATAATTTTTGTCCAGACTAAATAGACGTGGGTAGCTTGCTGCATGAGCAGCCTAGAAAGCATAAAAAGACAAGGAGTTGACTAGTTTTGCTGCATGAAAAGCATAAGAACTATAAAAGAGACAATGCAGTGAATGCAAGTGGTTGGATGGTTGCATGATTTCTTAATATCGACCTAGGCTTCTTCTTCACTTCTCTTGCTCACTATTTTGATAAAATACAAGACCAAACGCATGGTTTAAAGTCCAAACACATTAATCAACCAATCCAGTAGTCTCTCTCTGTCCAAAACTTCATGAATGAGTCCAATAAGAACTCTCTTCGATTGTGCAAAAGCTTATGTGTCTTCTTTTCTAAACCAAACCTTCATGAACTTGTATTTGTTGCAGAGCATGATCACATCATCTACTGGACTCATTTTTAAGATAAATGTGTAGGCTTTATCTTGGGAGTATCAATCACTGAACACATGAAATCGTACTCTAGCAGGTTTCTTAACACACATGCAGTCTTCTCTAAATCCATTTTCCTCTCTATTTTACCTTTTGGCCGATTTTATCTCTTCTTTTCTTTCTCTTTCATCATCATGTTTTATATTTGGAAAAGATGTAGACGAATAATTGGGCTCACATGAAATTTTCCTACCCCTCGTTTCCACTGACGTGTGATCAATCCATTGAAGTTGAATAATGGGATCTCTGGAAATTCTCATATTCCTCTACTCTTGAGGAAATCATTTCAATCTTTTATATATCGAAAGAGTCAAGAGAGGAGAACGAGAAACACATAGACTTTACCTTCCTGACCTGCAGGATGATTCTGATATAATGTATACTAAGCCCCAAAACAAGCGATAATGTAGATTAAGGTTGGAAGTCAGGTTTCATTTCTTCAGATATTTTGAGCAAGCGTGGATGCTACTGGCATGTCGATTCAATTTGGTGTTCCATTCAGTACACCATGCAACCAACAACTCAAAGAATGGTTCTAGAGAGTGGTTAGGTGGTATTGTTCCAAGAAAAAGTTCATAATCCCCTATTGACTCTGTAAAACGACTCATCTGACACTAAAAAAAACACAATGTTAGTAACTATCACTCATAGACTTAAACAACATTTTCCTAAGTGATACAGTTTGAGAATGGCAAAGAAATAAATAAAAGTTGTAAAAGTTTAGCAAGGAAAAATCGGATACCTGCCTTCTAATATGAGTGTTGATCGATCCTCGTGATCTTGTGTCGACTGAACCAGCCTGTTATCGATCGATGCTGGTTCAGGACTTGACTTCCTCATATTTTTTAAATATAAACTCGGGAAAATACTTCATAGTGGGTTGCCTCCCTCTCAGCACTTGCTTATAGTCTTTAGCTTGACGTTTTGGAGTTATGGACTAGTCTTGAGGAAAATGAGAACTTGTTGGCTCAACATCTTCTTCACCATTTCGAACTAACAACCCACAAAGGTTTTATGGCTTTTTCTCCTCTTGTTCTCTGCTGGATCTTGCCTCCTCACTGTAGCACTAATCTGATCAAATTGAAGTTCCAGCATCTCCTGACGATTACTCACCCATCCAATATTGTTATTCAGCTGAGTGTAAGTTGCATCCAGCTTTCTATAGAAATCATCCACCATTTTTTCTTGTCTTATGATGATCTGATCCATTGTTGATGTTGATGGAATTTGATATAAGGAGGCACCGTAGTTCCTTGCGGTGTTGCTGTTCATCTGACAAGGTCTTTCTTGCTGTAGACCCAGATAGTTACTTCCTACACTAGCAGCCATTTCGAGAATCATGCAATTTCAGCCTCTGACATATCAATGACCCTTCCTGATATGCTGTGTGCGCGGCCCTCTTGATATCTGTAGACATGTTCATCAGGTGAAAGGACTATTCATGGCTTTCTCCATGAAATATCTCTAGAATTAGTAGCTGATTCAAGCGTTAGATCTTATAACTGTTCTGAAATCGTAGTAGTGTCGATCGATGCTGGTTTGGTGTCGATTGACACTTCTTTGCGGTCTGGATTATCTCGATCAGAATCAATATCAACTGCAGCCAAAAATCATGGATCATTACCAAGGCTAATGTAAGTATGTGCCCTATTGACACTCGAACATGGTCATAAAATACATTTTTATCAACGAATGTCGAGCACAACTTGTTCATTTGCAAGTAGCAAACAAATTTTAAAGTAGCTATGAAAGATCTCCTACTCAGCAGGGATGTGTTCCACTATATCTCAATTTCCATCACATGGAAGTCTACATGGAATACAACATCCCTAATCTCTACTTTCATGTCTTTGAGAATACCCCCTGAATCGAACTTAAAGAAATCCACAAAAGTGAATCGACCTTAAAGAAATACCCCCTGATTCTCAAACCTCTGCCTCTAAAACCAGACCCACTCACAAAGTTCACATCCTCCTCCTCGTCTCCTTCCCAAGGCGCCTCTATAATCTCTACACCTTCTGTGAGCTGACCCGCTTCTTGAGAATATTATGGAATGTGTCCAACATTGCCTTAACTTCAGCTATATGCCTCTTATCCAACCTGTCAGCCGATTTCTTCCTCTATAATTAGTGTTCTTGGTGCTGTTACTAGACGCCAAATTCTCAATAAGTCTCACAACCTCTTATGGATTTCTAGTGTTGAAATTTTCCTCTCTAGTTGTGTCTAAATCCAACTGATAGACCTCTGAAGAAGGTACCAAATGGATGTACCTCGTCGAACTCATGGCGAGGAAAATCTCTTTGATATGATCTGAATTTAATGCAGGAGATCTTGAAAGATTCAGTAGGCCTCTGAGTAAACATGGAGATTATGTTCATTAACTCTTCAGATCCAACATCATCAAAGAAGTTGCGCATGACTACATTTTTGATGGCTGTCCAAGATGTAAAAGATCCTAGTGATAACTGGTTAAGCCAGTAAGAAACATCTCTAGCAAGAGAGTACTTGAAGAGCTTATAGAGAATGTAGTCATCAAGGACTTTATTGACTTTGATAGCAGATACTAAATCCTCATGTGGGAGGTCATGATAAGGCTGCTGTCCCACAAGTATAAAATATGTTCGCTTCAGCTCGAAATCGTTCCCTAGAAAATAGGAGGGTGAATAGCAGACATGTTGGCATAATATTGATCTGACCAGTTATAGTCAACCAACGTTATGGATCAAACAGCCAGAGCATTCTTAGCATCTGCCGCCTCAACATCAACTATAGTGTTCTCCAATTAGCAGCGTTAACAACAAATACATCTGATTCAAGGATTACTGACCCTTGATCATCTAGTCTTTGACCTGCCACATTACGCAAATGACCCTCGTGGTTAAGCAGGTTTCCATTCCCATCCTCAATCAACATAAGAGTCACGATCGTCTTTCTTGTTTGCAGGTTGGTGTCGATCCGTGCTTGATTTCTATCGATCGTTGCTTACTTGTGAGTGGTGTTGATCGAATTTGATGTGGTGTCGATCGATGTTATTCGTTTTTCTCTACAGATTGTGAGTTCAAGTTTTGTTGGATCCAAAATCTCTATGAGGTCAATTTCTTTGTTGCTTTTGGTACTGTTAGGCATGCGCCTGAAAATCACAAGAAAATAAGCAACAAAATAAAACAAAAGATACACTAAATCTTTTCACCAAGTCTTGGCGAATAAAACACTCTCGGGAAACGATGCCAAATTTGATATGCTCAAATTACCCTAGAGAAAAGCTCTCCAATAAGAGATCGATTGGTACTTAAAGATCGAATTAACAGAGAACGTGGATCACACATTAGACTTTAGATCAATGATTAAGCGAGGAAGTTAATAAAAATCAGTAAATGGTTTCTGATGAATATGAGAGGCGCTAGGCTGAGAGATTTCAAACGGGTTAACAGAACTCAAAACTATAGATTCTAAGGGTTTAATTAGGATCCATCCTAGAACTTGAATTTAATTATTAGGTCGCATTCAATTACTTCTATGTTTAAGCTATCACACACCAACGCATTATGGATCTAATTGTGTAAGACAAGCATAAATGTTCCAAATCGATTTGTTCACTAAGTTCGTAGACCAACTCTTGTTGTGACTATCAACTTAGCTCAGCAAGATTAGTTCAGGTTTCGAACCCACTCTCGAAGTTGTCAAGTATCCTAGATCATGTTCCAATTTAATTACTTTAGAAAACAAGCAGTAAGAACAATCCTGGTGAAGGAATCAATATGATTACTCTCCATAATTTTTAAATACATCAAAACCTTAGAAAACCCTAACCCTAACAACTAAGCTACTAAGACTTATTTAAGCAAGACATAAAGATAAACTGAATGAATTCCGTAAAATAGTAGTGTCAGAAATTATGGAGTTCTAATCAAATCTCTGAAGGAGTCTTGTGATCTTCTCTCCAAAAAAACTCTAAGAATAAAAATAAAGCTTAGCCTAAAATTGATTGTAAAATAGAATATATAGGTCTAAAAGTCGGCGAGGGGTTTCTTTTTATTGTTAGAAACTTCTGGCCAGATATGCAATTTTGAAAAATAGAGTTGGCTGGTGATCTCGCATTGGGGTTGACCGACGCCAAGGATGGTGTCGATCGACACTCTCTCCAAATATCGACTTTAACTTCTGGTTTCTTGAACAACTACGGGTTTTTCAACTTTATACTCAAAAGGGCTCCATGATCTCTACAATACTCCAAAACGTACGTAGATCAAAAAAGATCCTAAAACAAACTCGAAACATAATATAAAGACTCTATAAATAACTTATAATATGGCTTAAAAGTGGTAAAAACCCATAGTATATCACATCTTATCTTCAATCTGCAGAACACATACGCTGCACCACGGGCCGAGTGAACAAACGCGGAAAACCCACTACTCGTGAGCAGTCAGTGCATTACTTGATTTTATGTATATTTTGGTTGAATGATATCTTGTAACGGTATAAGATAAATTCTTTGAAGAACACTTCATATTTCCCTCTAAATATACCACAACGATGTATTAATTGATTTTCATTATGATAAAAGAAATTTCCATAATGCGAGTTAGAAACAAATAAGTCTTTATTTTAGAAACATCAAAATAAAAATGAAAATTTTACTCCATTTGGACTCTTATAAATCTATAGTTAACTGAATTGTTCAGATTCATGATTGCTAATTCAGTCGGCTGGTTGGTGTTTGCTTTCGAGTTAGTCTTATTCTGTCTTTTATAAGACACTTTTAGGGCTTCAACATTTCCCATATCACTTGATCCTGGAACATATGTGCAAAATTTCTTGACAAATAGACGGAAAACAGTACTGTTCTTCTCTTTTTCCATATAAACTAGACCGGATCGGATAAAGCGTTCTTTCAGAACAAGTTAATCTTGACAACAACTTGATCTAATAAAATGAGTGTTAATAAAAAAAAATCTATAATTGACCTACAAGACTATAGTCTCTGCTACCAAGCTGATTTTTCAAATAGGTATGTATCAGATGTGGAGTGGAGAAAAGAGTGAAAAACATCAACATAAACCAAACTTGTTTCTTTTTCTTGTTCATACAATCCATAAGTAGATTCACAATCTGCTCTTACCCTATAGCACAATCCAAATAATGAAGATGGAGCTCGATCGAAGAAAATAATGATATTATGTTCATTTTTTGTGTTTTTGATTTATGATTAGAAAAAAAAAGTTTTCTAACTTGGTTTTACAATAAATTTGCTCTGAATTTGTTTTGTTGTGTTATAAAGGACAAAACTGTACATGTATGTGAGGATATCTTTTTTGGGTAAACTTATAGAGATAATATTCACACTTCAAAAAAGAATATATTATATTATGTTTTAAAAATCATAAGGACATTTAGAGATCCGCATTTTCAACGTGAATTAAAAAATCTCCAAGTATATATCTAAAGAATTTAAATCTCACACCTATATTGTTTCAAAAAACTTAGGTATCTTTTTAGTTAGTATTTTATTTGCGCCTCGAGTAAACCCTTTAATTAATATCGTTCTCAGAAAAAAAAACGTTAGATTAAGAAAGATTCATTTTGTCACTAACGACTAACATAAAGTTACCAAATATTCTGTGGAACTACTCATTTGATAAGATTCGTTATGTGGAATGGGGTGAGAGAACATTGTGTCGCTTTGTCATTTCATTCGTACATGAAAACGTGGATATATATGTGACAACCCGTTCCGTGGACCTCAATGTCCCATAGATCTCAGGTTCACAGTGTTGCAGCGCACCAACCCCAACCCTTCCATTATGAGTTCTCATTAACTCCATAATTAGGTTGTTGGTGAGACTCGAACCCAGATCCTCACCCTTTAACAGCACTCCCACAAGATAAGCTGTCACCAATTGATTTGCATGAACCCTTCAACAATGTTTACGTAGTGTAAGAACCCCTAAACTAAAGATTTATTGGTCATAGTAGTAATTTTTTCCAGCACTGTAGAGAGAGAGAGAGTTAAATTCATCAAATAAAGTTAGTTTGAAAATTTTCTCGTTAAATATTTATTTTGGAGATTTTTATCTAAAAAAAAAACTTTGTTGGAGGGATATTAACATTGAAATTTAAATAAATATTATCTAATAACTGGCCTATATATATTAGATGTTAAAAATTTGGACCTGGAAAATTTCACTTCTCTATTCTGAAGTCTGTCTATGTTTGTGTTTTTTTGGATCAGCCTCTGTTTATCTATATGTATACATTAACGGTTCATCTTATTTGTGCTTGGAGGAGGATCAAGTTTTGCTTTGGGATTGATTTTGCGTTCATTGTTCTTTCGGGCATGTGTTTTCCTGCACAATGAACAGAAAATAAAATTTTAAAATTTAAATTGTATTTTATTTTTTGTTAACCTTTTAGATTTTATTATTTCCTATCAAAATTAAGGTAAAATAAAATTTTAGTTTTATTTTATAATATATATATATATATATATATTTAAAATTATAATTTTGGAAATTATTTTAATCAATTTCGTTTGGTTAAAATATATTATATCAAAATCTTTAAAACTAAGAAAATTTTTGTTAGGTATATAATTACAAAAAAAAACTTTAAAAATTTGTAGATATTTAAAAAATTAATGGTATTGAGATTAGAAAATTACAGGTTTTTTAAAAAATGCATTAATTTTTGAATAATTATTTTAGTAATAAAATTATATAATTATAAAAAAAATATTTGAATATTGTAAACTATTATTATATTATATGATTTTTGTTATATTAATGATGATCTATAGTTATTACCATATTATAATTTTTTTACCAAAAATACAAATCAATATTAAATGTAATGTCTATGTCATAATTAATTTCAATCCATGTCATCTTTTAACTATGTCATATCATCTTTTTTTTTGTAAAATCAATGTAGTAATGACATATGACAAAATAATTTTTTAAATATTTTTAGGGGATTTAATGGTAGCTTTAACTGAAGGTAACAAAAGAAAAAGTTGATAAAGTCAATCCAAATAGAAGACCTGTTTAGATGATGAAAATTAGTTGTTATGTTTTCTTTAAAGGAATTAGAAATTTGTCTCTTATTATTGGAACGGGAACATTTAGTCTATCTTATTTTTGAAACAAGATCAATTTGGTGTCACTAGTGTGTCCTTAATGATGCAAATTCTTACAAGTTTCCGGTGTGGAAAGACCATTATTTTTTAATTATCATTTTTTCATATGTTTTTGATGTTATATTATGTTCTAAATCCAGTTCAATTCGTTTCAATAAAATAAAATATGCATTCATTTTTTTAAAGAAATGGTTGTCTTGGATTCATTTCTTTTTTCCTTATAAGCCGGATATGCATCTACGGCTTCCTTTCTGGGTTTTTTGTAAATTTGACTTAAAATTCAAAGTCAAACACAAAACTGACCTCTATTTTTTTGTATTTTCTTTTATCCAATTCACCCCATATGTTCACATTATTTACAAAAATGCCATTTTCTCTTAAAATTGCTCTTTTACTCTCTCAACCTCATCATCTTCAAGTATTTACAAGATTGCCATTGTCATCAATATCCCAACCACCATGAACAAGCAATTTGAAGCTTTTAATGCACCTAAAATTAAATCCTGGATTCTGGAGGATATTCGTACCGTGAAAAGCAGTTAAATCGTAATTATAGTCAATTGGTTTGATGTGAGAGTCCATCTTAGTCTCAAACTAAAGAGCATTTTCTTTTCAAAAATAGAAAAGAAAAACTTGAGAGCATGGTTTGAACTTGCGATTACGTATGCTTAATTAAGTAGAGTTTATTCTTACGCTGTTTTAGCGTCGTCTCAAAGACATGCGTCAAAAGGCTTTTGCTTTATTAGAATGTGAATTTTTAGACAAACTTCTCTCCCTTTGTTGAATAGTGGATTTGTCATACTGATATGATCGAGGACAAGCATATTTCTTACGTACGTCCAAAACAACCTCTACATACCCACAATATATTAAATTATTACTAACAACGACTCCATCCCCACAGTAGACACACATGTATGGACGATTGTAAATGTCTCAAAATAGTAAAAAAAGATAATAAAAGTTCAAAATCGGTAGAATTATATATTTGCAAGATAGTTTTGACAGAGAAAGCAAAGCGCCACCTAACGAAAATCTAGAACTGAATTTCGTCATGGTTCATTTGAGAGGACGACAAGACTTATGTAACATCCCGAGTTGTGATATGTGAAAAGGCTTAAGAAAATTGATTTGGCGATTGCAGGGTCAGTAAACAATGAATTCGAACGTTGGAAAAATTAACGCACGACCGTCGGACGGGATGAGGCTCACGGGCCGAGAGAGCGGGCGTGGGTAGTCCATTAGCCGTGGATAGTCGGGACGTTACAAGTGGTATCATAGCTGGTTAGTCATCTCGGTTCTGACCCGAGAGGCGTCTTGAGACCTGTTGCGGGGCGCAACGAGGGCGTTGCGTTCTTTGAGAGGGGGTGAATTGTAACATCCCGAGTTGTGATATGTGGAAAGGCTTAAAAGAATTGATTTGGCTACCTATGTCACCAAAGTTGACTTACCTTTTCGGTCACACAGGTCGGGTGGTGATTGCAGGGTCAGTAAACAATGAATTCGAACCTTGGAAAATTAACGCACGACCGTCGGACGGGATGGGGCCCACGGGCCGAGAGAGCGGGCGTGGATGGCCTATTAGCCGTGGGTAATCGGGGTGTTACATTTTTCTTCATAGTTATTTTTTTATTATTGTTTTTTCTTATACCACCTTGTGTTTTCATTTACATTTATCTCAAATTTTAAGATATATAAAATAATTCTAATTGTTACAACTAATTATATATGGAATTCTTTATCTTTTAACATCAATTTTCATATATATATATATATATATATTATACTAATATGTATAAAAAAGTATGGACATGAATAAAAAAAAAGAAAATATGGACACAAATAGAAAATATGTGGATATTCATAAGAGATATGGACATAACCTGATTGTAATTTGTTCACAAATAGCCGTCCACAAACATGTGTAAAAAGCCTTGGACATATACAGTTTTGATTTATTGTGGACGACTATTTGTGAACAAATTAAAATTGTTTATGTCCACTTCCTTTTTACCCTATCACATTTTATTCTTTATTATTTTGTTTTCTAATATATAAAAAAATATAATATATAAAAAGAAATGTGTATTTTCATCTTGTTGATATCTGTATATATATACATGGATGTGGATACCACCATTACACGTATCCAGGAATGCTAATTTAGGTTTGTGAATATATAAACTAAACTGATGTCCACATAGGAACTACATAACCATTATGGTAATATATTAAATATGGATTGTCATGCAGGTTGAGTGGATAAGCAGTGTTATTATACACATGAGAGCATTGTTGAAGAAAAACAGAGGCATTATGATTGTTCACATGGGAGGTGTGGACAACGTCTGTGTGGACATGGTCTATGTAGACAACAATCTATTTTCAGGTTCCAGAAAAAAATCATTTATTATGAAACTATAAACACCACAACCATCCACAATACTTCCATCCATGATGAATCTGTCCACAAAACTCTCAATCGTGATGCTTCTACACAGTGATTTCACTAGATTTTTAAGTAAAAGTTTCATTTGACGGTTGACATACTTTTGTAAAAAACGTGGACGTGGATTACATTTACAGCATTTCAGTCTTTGAAATTTCAATACATGAATAGATGATTTGTGTACACATTTGCATGTTATAGGGGTTAGAGAGTACATTATGGACGTTTAGGGCTAATTCGAAGATTAAAAAAAAATAATGAACATTTGCAAAATATAAGGAAAGGCTGGAACACACATTTAAATGTTTGAGGTTAATTCAAGAGAATCTCATGTAAATTCAAAAGTTTAGGCTCCAATTAAAAGAATAAACAAAGCTCAAGGACCATATGTGTAAAAATAACAAATGACCATTGTTGCTCATGGATCGAGCTTTCACTGCGACTCTGAGTTCTCACCTTCGGACAGCCACGGCGGTGGATCCAAGCGTGGCGGGGTGATGCGGAGGTGGTGTTCGACGATAAAAGGCAGCAACAAGGCGATCCCATGGTGGAGGAGCTTGGTCCGGTGACGTAGCGGCGAAGAAGAAGACCGAACGACTCGTTCATCATTCACCACCACCAGATAAAAGGCAAACACAACACATCCTCTCCATCGACCCGACTCATTCTTCACCCACCAGCACGAGACCCGAGTTCGAATCCAAAACCCCATCCTAATCCAAAACCCCATCCTAATCCAAAACCCCATCCTATCTCTCTTGAACTCATCTTCTTCGAATCCAAAACCCCCATCTTATCTCCCTTGAACTCTTCTCCACTATTTCTATGGCTTTACTTATGAGACATCTTTGCCGTACTGGGGAACGTGATGTTTTTTTGTCCAACTTGTAGACAAACGATTCTGAAATTTAGTAAAGTAAATATTTTGAATTAGAATATATTATTTCTTTATTTTTTAGTTTTCTTAGTTAATAATATCAATGTCTTTTTGCCATAAAAAATGTCTAACAAGCAGAAAGTGATCTATAGTGAAATTAGAAAGTGACAATGTGGCATGCAATGTTTTTTTTTCAAAACCAAATGAGTTCCAATAAAATTCTAAAGAAGATCTTCTCTTCTCACCAGACCTAAAAGAAAACCCTAAAAAGTCTAAGAATAATAATAAAAGCTTTACCTAAAAAATGATTTAAATAACATATTATATATATATATATATATATAAGTCAAAAAGTCAGCCATGGGTCTCCTATAAATAAGAGAAACTTTGGGGAAAGTTGCAATTCTGGAAACTTCATTAGGACTGTTGGTCTGCTGATTTGGAGGAGTGTCGGTCGACAATCAAGTAGTGTCGGTCGACACTGGTTGATTCTCGACAGCTTCTTCTTGCGAGTTAAACAAATAACTCTTCAGTAAAACTAGCATAACTTTTGATCTAGGATACTGACTGACCTCAAACCGATGGCATTGGAAAGCTACTCAATTCGCTATCTTATTTCAAAATATAAGCTTAATCGTACTGTGGGAAGTCCTCAATACGTTGCTAAACTTCTGATGTATCTGCACAGTTTTACATCTAAAATATCTTCAGAATCTCCAAAGTAGTCTGAAACGTACATGAAGCTGAGAAGACTTTAAACAGACTCCAAACACATATAAGAGACTCTAAATAGGACTTATACCAAGACCTAAAAGTAGTAGAAACTATGGTATATCAACTCCCCCATTCATATCCTTTGCTTGCCCTCAAGCAAAACATAGAATGAACCTGTGAAAGAGGTTTGAAAATGCAAGGACACTAAAAGAAAACATGGGTTTTACGACTGTATTTAGCGACTAAAGAATCAGTCGCTAAATGTGCCGACCGAATACCGACTGCGTAGTGACTGAATTAACGACCATTTTTTCTCAGTCGTTATTTAGTCGCTACTATACGACTACATAAAATCGTCGCTTATTAGTCGTGTATTTACGACTACTTAGCGAAAAACGTTCAGTCATTAAATTGTCGTCGTTTATTAGTCGCACATTTTGCGACCGATCAACGACTGATTAAATCGGTCGGTAAAACGTCGGTAATCAGTCGCAAAAAGTAGTTACAAAACACGTTTAAATTGCTATCAGGTTGTTGCACCAGTTTTTTGCAAGTGACTATATTAGTCGCTAAATCAGTAGCACATCAGTCGGTAAGTCTTTTATATATAGAACAAACCGACGACAATTTTTAGTTAGCATTACTCGTTGCAAAACATTCATAATGTTTTTCAAGATTATAGAAAAAATACTCGTGAATTGATATAATGACAGGCAATTACAACTATACTAATTTTCGAGATCGGATGTACAAAAGGATCGATGAAGAAACGGGGAACTTCTCGGAAGAGTTTAAAGCGGGGGTAGAGAAATTCATGATGTTTGCAAATAGTCAACCTATAGCTCAAAGCAATGGCGTAAGTTCTTTTGCCCTTGCAGTGTTTGCAAAATGATAAATTTCTCTCGGGGCAAAGAATTTGAAACATATATATAGTAAGGGGTTTATGACAGACTATTATGTTTGGTATAAACATGGAGAAGAAATTGACATGGCATTGGGAACGAGTTATGTTGAATCGACGCATTTCAGCGGTAGTGAAGAAGCATTCAATAATGTAGTAAAAGATAGATATGTGGATATGGTTAATGATGCATTTCGTGATAATGTGAGTTTTGATAATTATCAACATGATGATAATTGTCAAAATGTAGTAGATTCAGAATGCAACCACTCTAAAAAATTCTACGATTTGTTAGAAGGAGCAAAAAATCCTTTGTATGATGGTTGTCATGAAGGTCACTAGCAGTTATCCTTAGCTGCTCGAGTCTTGCAAAACAAGGCAGATTATAATATGAGTGAAAAATGTGTGGATTCTGTATGTCAAATGTTGACAGACTATCTACCAACTGGAAACCAATCAACTGGTTCACATTACGAGACAGAAAGGTTGATGCGTAATTTGGGTCTGCCATACTATACAATTGACGTATGTGTTAACAATTGTATGATCTTCTGGAAAGAGGATGAAAGGTGGGATAAATGTCAATTTTGTGATGCACCAAGATGGAAGCCTAGAAACGAACGACGTAGGACGAAAGTACCATATAGTCGTATGTGGTATCTACCAATTGCCGACAGATTGAAGAGAATGTATCAGAGCAAGAAAACTGCATCAGCAATGAGATGGCATGCAGAGCACCAAGCCAAGGAGGATGAAATGTGTCATCCGTCAGATGCGGCGGAGTGGAAACACTTTCAAGATCTACATCCCCGTTTTGCAGAAGAACCTCGTAATGTTTATCTTTGCTTATGTACTGATGGATTTAATCCATTTGGGATGTCTAACAATCATTCGTTTTGGCCAGTGATCTTGACTCCATATAATCTACCCCCCGGTATGTGCATGAATACAGAGTACTTGTTCCTCACAATTTCGAATTCTGGGCCGAATCATCCGCGAGCTAGTCTAGATATTTTCCTCAAACCTCTAATTGAGGAGTTGAAGGAATTGTGGTCTACTGGAGTCGCCGCATACGATGTTTCCTTGAATCAAAATTTTAATCTTAAAGTTGTGCTCTTGTGGACGATAAGCGACTTTCCAACATATGGCATGCTATCAGGATGGACGACCCATGGTAAGTTGTCTTGTCCGATTTGCATGGAAGATACAAAGGCTTTTTATCTGCCTAATGGAAGGAAGACTTGTTGGTTTGATTGTCATCGAAGATTTCTTCCTCATGGCCATCCACTAAGGAGGAACAAAAAACACTTCTTGAAGGGAAAACACACTATGAATGATTTTCCACTTGAATCTTTGACTTGTGAGCAAGTTTATTCCGAGCGATTAAAGGGTGTCAATCCACCAAAGACGTCTAAGTGTGGTGGAAATGGTCATGAGAAGAAGAAACCTGGCTATGGAAAGAACCATAACTGGTATAAGGAAACCATATTCTGGGAGCTGCCATACTGAAAGGACCTCATTCTTCGACACAATCTTGATGTGATGCATATTGAGAAGAATTTTAACATCATGAATAGTCTTATGAGTGTGAAGGGTAAGTCAAAAGATACAATCAAGTCAAGATTAGATATAGCACTTTTCTGTGATTGAGAACACTTACATGTTGATAGTCATGGTCGAGCTCCTTTTCCTCCCTACACATTGAACGAGAATTCAAGAACAAGTTTATTGGAGTGTGTGAAAGAAGCGGTAAAATTTCCAGACGGTTATGCTTCAGACTTGACTAGTTGTGCTGATATAGGGAAGGGCAAGCTTTCAGGCATGAAGAGTCATGATTGCCATGTACTTATGGAGAGGCTACTTCCATTTATATTTGCAGAACTCCTAGACCAGAACGTCCATCTTGCGTTATCAGGTATTAATTAATTGTGCGTTATCAGGTATATATGTGTGTGTGTTTATAATTTGTGTTAGTAATCAATTTGTATATATATGCTGCAGCGGTTGGTTTATTTTTCCGCGACCTTTGCTCAAGAACTTTGCAAAAAAGTAGTGTCAAACTACTTAAACAGAACATAGTTTTGATACTTTGCAATTTAGAAAAGATCTTTCCACCATCATTTTTTGACGTCATGGAGCATTTGCCTATACATCTCCCCTACGAAGCTGAACTAGGAGGCCCCGTGCAATATAGGTGGATGTATCTTTTTGAAAGAAATTTCAAAAAGTTGAAAGCGAGTGCAAAGAACAAAAGATATGCAGCAGGATCGATAATTGAAGCATATATAAATGTTGAGATAGCTTATTTCTCGGAGCACTACTTTGCTGACCATATTCAAACAAAATCAAGGTAAATGATATAGTTATTCATATGTTCACCTTTTTTCATGCGCAAACACATGCTTTCTTGTAAAAAAACTTAATTTCGTTTCCTTATTTGGGCAGGTTAACAAGATTTGACGAAGGTGAAGTCCCTGTATATCATGTCGAAGGAGTACCTGATATATTTACTCAAATAGGTCGTCCAAGTGGGAAAATGCAAGAAATTTGGCTATCCGAACAAGATTATCGATGTGCACATGCTTATGTTTTGAGAAATTGTGACTATTTTCAGCCACTTGAGAGGTATAATAATAATCTATACTTATGTTATTTTTAACTCTATATATCATATTTTGATTTTTCACATTTGTGTTTGGTCTAATTTAGCATGTTCGAAGATTATCTTGCTGCAATTTATCCAGACTTTTCCGAAAAAGAACTCTCGACTAAAGGAGCAGAGATATATCATACATGGGTGAAAGATTATGTATGTCTCTGTAATACTATTATAGTAATTCATGTACGATAGTGTTGATATAAATTGTATATATATGTGTGTGTGTGTGTGTGTGCAGGTTAGTCACTGGAGTGAAACACATCCTTTTCCTCCTTGGGCTAAAGAGATTGTACACGGTTCCGTCCATAAGGCAA
This sequence comes from Moricandia arvensis, assembly GCA_905132765.1. Taxonomy (NCBI): domain Eukaryota; kingdom Viridiplantae; phylum Streptophyta; class Magnoliopsida; order Brassicales; family Brassicaceae; genus Moricandia; species Moricandia arvensis. The sequence continues at coordinate 140,373 of CAJHQP010000230.1, read as the reverse complement.
AAACCTGGCCAATCTATTTCAGCAGAGGTTTTTTGTTTCATACCCAAAAGCATGGCAAGGGACGGAAGACTTGTAACTATGGAGTATGTGTTAAAGGAGAGAGTTATACATATGCATCTGATGAAGCTCAGTACCACGGGGTTCTTAACTGATATCATACAAATCAAGTACGAGGGGATAGTTGGTTTGAAAATAACACTTTTAAGTGTAATTGGTATGACCCTGTTAGAGGCACACGACGGAGCAATGGCTGAATCGTGGATGTTCTTTCATCGAGAAAATACAACAAATATGAACCATTTATTCTAGGTGTATATGTATATTAATTATATATTTTTCTATTTCATATATATTAATTATATATTTTTTATTTCATAGCATCTCAAGCAGATCAAGTATGTTACATTCCATACCCGTACGTAAAGAAACCAAAGCAGTTGTGGCTCAATGTTCTAAAAGTGAATCCGAGGAGAATCATTTCTAGAGAATATGAAGATAAAGACCCGGCGATGTTGCAACAAGAAAACAATGAAACTATTTTGATGACCATAATTGAAGATCTTGAAGTCGATCATTTGATACACGCTCGGGTAGAACCAATAAATCTTGACTTTGACGCCGAAGATGCATAACCAGAAGATGAATTTCAATGTAATTTATCGTCTTCAGATGACGATGAAGATGACGAAGAAGAAGATTACTAAATTATTGAAGTCCATATGTAATATTATATTTTCATATTATGTTATAAACTTTATTTATATCTACTGATATGTTGTCATATTATGTTAAAATAATTATTTACCATATGTAATATTATGTTATAAGCTTCATTTACCATATGCAATAGCATATGGTTGTGTACTTAGGGTATAGGGTATGAGTTTAGGGATTAAGGTTTTGATTTCTTTTCAAAATGAGTAAACCACAAAAACTTTAAAATTATATTTTGGAAAATTAGTTATGTTGATTTTTTAAACCAGAAAGTTGGAAATTTATATTTTGGCAAATTAGTTATCCGCCAAAGCCAAATAGCCAATTATTTAGACTAATCTGCGAAAATTTCATTAAACCGCCTAAACTTAAATTATCCAAAACTAAGCCCGCCTAAAACTAATTCATTTCGGCCCAACAGCACATTACTCCCTCTAAACCATTCGAGAAACCCTAATCCCATTTCATTCTCAGCCAAAACCTAACTCTCTCTCTCTCTCAAATCCTAGATCGGCGATTTCGTCTCTGCAACTCCCTAACTCTGATCTCTCTCCGACGATGGGTGGGAAGAGGAAGAGTTATACCTTACCAAGTCAGTATGACTTCATATCACAGTCAAGCCCACCGTTTCTACCGAAGAGAAGTCATCAGATTTCTGTTCGCGATTACCCACCTCCGAGGCAGTTGTTTTCGAGCTCGGCAGTTGGAACGTCGAGAACATCTCCACCGCCTCAACAACGACCCTCTCCGTCGCCTCAACGACCCTCTCTGTCGCCTCAACAACGACCCTCTCCGTCGCCTCACCAACTACACTCTCACACCAGTGCTCCGATTCCTCCACGTCAACCATCTCTATCTCCTTCACGTCAAGGAGCTCATTCAGCTCCACTTAGTGGAGTTCAGTCTCCTCCACCGGTACCACCTTCATCGCCTCCACAACGTCAGTCTTGTCACAGTTCACAAGCTCAAAATTCCCCTTCAGGAGACCATGATGAATTTTCCGATGTAGAGGCTCCCATTGAACCAAATCTCGTCGAAGACCAGATGGAAATTCTGAACTCCTTGCTAGCTCAACCAGGTCGGGAGCAGTATACAACTGTCCTCTCTCGAAACATTGAGCCTGGAACCACTTGGTAAGCTGTCCTTTTCTTATTACTCGATATATATTTGCTGTCTGAAGATGTTTCTTACGATTTTGGTTATGTTAAACTTGTTATATATACACGAACTCAATATATGTTTGGTTACGTGGCCGAGTTTTAGTAAACACATATTTATAACATTCATTTTATTTGTTTGTAGGTTTGGTTACGACAAGTCGAAGTTAACCCGGAAGATTACTAAGATTTTTAGGAACAAGTTTGATGATGACTTCTATAGCTGGTCCCATGTGCCTCGAAGAAGACAAGAACGTTTCTTCGTAGAATTTGCAGTAACCTTCTTTGTCCCTTATGTTTCTTCTCTTTGTTCCAGAACTTTGGTTACTACTTACTAACACCAATCTTCCATGTTCTTTTGTAGAAAACACATACATGGCATCCATCATTGACTGGCCTTGTTCAAACCCATTTCGAGTCCATCTGTCAACTTCACATGAAAGACATGGTCAGCACAGTTAGGACTTCTCGACAGAAACCGAAGTGGATACACAATACTCTCTGGAAAAAGATGAAAGCGTATTGGGACACTGACGCAGCCAAGGCAAAGAGTTCAACCACATCACCAGCAAGATTATCTGAACGCAATGGTCTTGGTGTTCACAAACATAACTCGGGCCAGAAATCTTATTTGCAAATTGGACAAGAGATGGTAAGTCTAATTCTCTCACTGATTCTATGTGATTTGTTTGTTTGCTTCTTGTAATAATATCTACTGATTTTTTCTTGTGTTTCTTTTTAGACTGTTGGGTTGGGAAGACCGGTAACTTTTGCGGAAGTCTTCATCAGAGCTCACACCAAAGCTGATGGCACCTTTGTTGATTACAAAGCTGAAAAAGTTGCTGAGGCCTACAATAAGAATAAGGAACCAAAGTTGGCCAACATTGAGACAAATAACATTGAGAGCTCAGACGGGCAGCATCCGGTCCTTTCAATGGAAGATGATAACAAGCTATTTCTTCAGGTTAGGTGTCTTTCTGTTTTCATACATAAAGACATGGCTATTGACTGATTATATAAATTTGGTTTTCTTTCTATGTGACTGATTATTTCATTGTGTTTTCTGTTTCGGATTTTTAATGATAGTCTTTAACTTTTAATGTTTTTTGTTTTTGTAGTCAACTTTTACCAATGATAGAGGACAAATATTTGGTCTTGGAAGCTTGAGGAATCAGCTTCAGGGAGCGCCAAACAGCCTGAGCAGCTTGTCTTCTTTCATGCAGATGCAAGAACAACTTAAAGAAGCTCAGCACCAAATAAAGGAACAAGCTGATCTTCTTGCAAAGGTTGAGGATGACCGGTCCCAGGTTGCTGCTCTTCTTGCATAGGTTGAGGAAGAGCGTTCTCAGGTGGCAGCTCTTGCAATGGCTCAGCAGTCTAAGATCGAGAAGCTGAGTCTCGTTGAGAAGTTCTTGTCCAAAACCGATGCAAGATTCCTTGACTTCATCTCCTCTTAATCTACAACATCTGATCCCCCTCAGCAATAAGTTTCACTCGTTTTAGCTTGCTTTTCTTTTGAACTATCTTTTGTACAATATTTTTTATGTTTGACCCTACAACTCATTCTGTTTTGGAGTTGTTTAAAACCTTTATTTTGCTAATATGAAACTGCTTTAGTTCATTATTTTCTTTCTATTTTGATTTCATTAAAAAAAATTCCCATTACAATTGGAACAAAACAACAATACCCATTCGACAAATCAATTTTAATGTAGTAGTAAATCAGTCGCCAAAATAATCGTATAACAGTTACTATACAGTCGGCAAATAAATGACTAATTACACACAAACAGTCATAGAACAGTCACTATACAGTCGTTAACTCAGTCGGCCAAACAATCGTTAACTCCGTCGGCAAACAGTCGGTATATAGTAGCAAATTTTAACGACTGAAAAGCCACTATCCAGCGACACACTATTAGTCGTATAAATAGTCTAAGCCAGTCATGCATCAGTCGCAACACAGTAGCTACATATTACGACTGAATTGCTACCACCGCGTTCAGTCGCTAGATTAGTCACTAAATCAGTCGTAACCTAGTGACACATTTAGCGACTGATTAGTGACGAAGTTATAAAGTCACTATTCAGTCGCTAAATTAGCGACTGAATTATGACGAATTTTTTTAGCGACGCACACTTTTCCGACGGCTAGTTGCAGTTGTAATTCAGTCGTAGTCAGACGTTTAGCGACTAAATGGTGACTGATTCCGTAGTCGAAAACCCTGTTTTCTTGTAGTGGGACTCACTAGCTCTTTAGAACACCACTATCACCTATACTCTATTGCAACCACATATGAGGTATTTCGAGAAATCAGCCAATTCCTACGTCAAGAGGAGCCAACGGTCCCAATCAGTACATAAACACATCACACATCAACCAATACAAAATTCATTTCCATACATAAACTTCCAATATTTGGTTTTAACATATATTGACCTAATTTGTGTTAGTCATACGTTACAGAATATGAGTTGTTGTAAACTCGGTAACAGGAAATCATCCAATCCCTACATCAATATGGCCAGCAGTCCCGAGCAATACAAACACTTCACATGTGAGAAAACATACATCAACTAATACATTTAAATTCAATACATGAACTTTCAAAATTTAATTTTAACATACATTGACCTAATTTCCACTAGTCAAACATTGCCGAAGATAAATTATCTGTCATGTGTTGATTAAGTGAGGTTTTTATTATATTATGTGGTAATTATACCATATTACATGGTAATTGATTGAGAACAATAAATCATTTAGTTCAAATGACTGCGTTCTCGTGTAATTCATTAGTTAGTTTTTTGTTTTTCGACTTTTTCGGCAGTAGACCTAACTAGGCATGGGCTTTCATATCTTCGGGAAGGATTCAGACTGATTCCTTTCGGGTTCGGGTTCTTCGAGTGTTAATCATTTGGACCCAACTAGGTACTCATAGATTTTTGGTTCGGTTTTGGTCTGGTATTTTTGGGTTGGTTCGGGTTTGGATTTTCGGGTACAAGTAAAATGCCCAAGCCTAAACCTAACACAAAGAAGACAACAGAGGAAGACATTGAGCATAGAGAAACGTGAGTGTCTAGCTTACCCAACCTTAATTCCTCTTTTTTCAATAAGTTAGACATTCTCGTTTCTCTTTGTTCGATTTTTTCCTATGTTGTCTTCCATGTGTTAGATTTTTCGCCAAAAACTCGAAGAACAAAAAGTTCAAGGGAAAAGCTAACTAATGAGTTACACGAGAACGAAATAGTTTGAAATAAAATGGTTATTTTTAAGTCAGTTACCACGTAATACGGTTTAGTTATCACATAATACAATAAAAACATCACTTAATTAACAAGTGACAAATAGTTTAACTTCGGTAATGTTTGACTAGTGAAAATTATGTCAATGTATGTTAAAACCATATTTTGAAAGTTCATGTATTTTATTTAAATTTTGTATTAGTTGATGTATGTTTTTGCACATGTGAAGTGTTTTTGTATTGATCCAGACTGTTCGCCCCTGTTGATGTAGTAAATGACCGATTTTATGTTATAAAGTTATTGATAACTCATATATTGTAACATTTGACTAACGAAAATTAGGTCAACGAATGTTAAAACCAAATTTTGAAAGTTCATATATGGAAATTGAATTTCGTGCTAGTTGATAAATGTTTTCACACATGTGACGTGTTTAAGTACTAATCGAGACCATTGGCCCCTATTGATGTAGGAAATGGCCGATTTCCCGAGGCATTTATGTACTCATTCCTTTCTTAGCAACCTGCTATACCACAACTATACCATACACAATCTGACATACCTCTACTAACCTTATTTCTTAACTATTATAGTGCATGCTTTAAGTTGGGAATATCAATCAAATGAAACATGACGCTTACTCAAGCAAGTATCTGAACACATATGTAATCTTCTCTGATCTCTCCTCCCTATTTCTTTTCTCTGAATATTTTTCTCTCTCTTTTTTTTTCTCTTCTCTTTTTCAGCTCTGCAATGTGTAGACGAACAATGGGGTCATAAATAATTTTATTATCACTCGCTTCCAGCTTTGTGTGATCATCCCTTTGAATTAAAATTGTGAGGTCATAGGAAATTTTCTTACCCGTCTGGATTTCAGGAAATCATCTCAATGTTTTCCTTCTTTCCTTTTCTAGATGCCGAAGAGAGGAGGGAGGGAAACAAGAAACACACAAAATTTTACCTTCCAAACTTTTATGAGGAATCCAATCCATTGTATACCAAGCCCTAAGACAAGCAAATTGAATTAATTAGGTTGGAGGTCAACTTTGTTTCCTTCAGATATCCTGAGTAAATGTGTATGTTAATGGCATGCTGTTCCACTTGGGAACTTTCATTCAGTACAACCAGAAGATCAACAACTCAGAATGGTGCTAGAATGTGGTTAGGGAGCATTGTTCCAACAAAAGTTCATAGTCCCCAACTGACTTTATTTTGACTTAATAAAATTACTTATTAACACTCAAAACTGAACACATCAGGCACCTCCCCTAGACTTAAAAGACACTCTCCCCAGTGTTATACAGTCTGAGATCGGTTATAAAAATGTTTAAAAGCTGTAAAAATTTAATAAGGAAAAATCGGGTCATACATGCCCACTAATTGAGTGTTGATTGACACAGTTAAGTGGCGATCAGTTCCTGTGATGTACATCGATCGACATTTCTCATATATCAACTCGTCTTCCTTGTTTTTTGTTTAGTTGAAATAAAACAAATATGAAAATCAGTAAACACGAAAGTTAAACTAAAATTCAAACTTACTAATGGGTTACCTCCCATTTAGCGCTTCTTTTCAGTCATTAGCTTGACTTTGGAGACCAGATTCAGCCCGCATGAGATTGGGAACTTGCTCCAAACATTTTCCAATCCAATATCTTTAGCTTCAGTGCGCTGCACATAAAAAATTTCGTAGAAGCCTCTCTTTATCTATCGTGTATGAAGTGAAAAACGCTCAAACCTTAACAAAAGGTTGTGAGAAAACTTTGCTGCGCACTCTGTACTCGATAAAATCATCTGAGAAACTCTGAGGAACCAGTGTCAATTGAGGACCGCCATTGATCCTTTTGCTCTTCTTCTTCTTCCTTTTCCTCTTTCCCCCAGACGTATGCATTTTTGTCCCTGCGTGCTATGATATCAGAGGGCGTGTTGACCGACACCAAGGTGGTTGTTGTTGGACACATGTATCAAGTGGAAAGTCTTCACATCACTTAATTTTTCAAGAGGAGCCACTACATCAGCTGAAATAATTCCAGAGACACCAATCTAGGAAGCTAGATGTCGAATTCTGTTTTCTTGTGCAGCTTCATAGTAGACTTTCTTATCAATGTGTGTGAAAGACACATTTTTCTCAACCATGTCAGTTACTGCACCTGCTGTAGCCATGAAAGCTCTTTCCAGAATGATAGGCAGAGGTGAATTTCCCAGCTCCAACACATGAAAGTCCTCATGTACGATGCAGTTGCCAACTCTCACTCCTAGATCTTTGACAAGACCTTTTGGAATTTTGGTAGAGTAGTCTGCAAAAGTTACAGCAATCTTAGATTTCTCTATAACAATACCCAATTTCTCAGCGATGTTTTTAGATGCTAATTGAAGATACAGTATTGCAGAGGGCATCAAAATGTTCCTCTCCTGAAATAGTGCAGGGAACCACAAACTTCCTAGGATCTGTGAGCGGCTTCAGTTTCTTGACGTTAGGAGGTTCACTTCTAACTTCATCACAAAATTCCTTAGCCTCTTCCTCAATCTCTCTGGAGTTCCTGAAAATTTAATTAATCGATGGCCTTCGTAAGCATCTTCATAGAAGACATCTTCAGGTATCCTCTTCACTCGCTTTTGGAAACCAGCCAGCTCCAATGCTTTACTAGACCCTTCAGATGCTTTGGTACATTAGGATACATGACCTTTGGCTTGTAGGCAGTCTCTTCCACCAATTTCGTGCAGACTCTGACTGTGTAGGGTGTCGACAAACACTCATTGCGTGTCGTTCGCGTGTCAACTGCTCAGGCGTTGTTGTCGATCGAGACCAATAACACCTGCCGAATGGCATAAAGTCTTCACTTGAAAATCACCTTCTTTCAACTTCTCTTGCTTAGCCACTTCCCAGAGATCATGATCTATGATGGCATTGACCTGGTCCCTCTGGCTTGCTTCGGCTTTCCCTTTAATCTGAGCCTCCTTCTTCTCCACAACTTTAAATTAAATTTCTGGATATTCCGAGGAATCTGTTCCCTCGGAAATTTTTAAGGAAAGGTGTCCCTCGGAATCCCTCGGAAATTTCCCATGCAGGGATGTCCTCGGAATATTCCGAGGAAACCTCCATCGGAATTTTCCGAGGAAATTCCGAGGAAAGTCCCTACGAAATATTTCCTCAGTAATTCCTCGGAATATTCTGTTCTCAGTATTCCCTCAGAGTGCCTGGCGGAATTCAGACGAATTATGTTTTTCCGTCAAATTTTTTCCGATAATTTTTTCCGACGACTTTTTTCCGACGACTTTTTTTCGTCGGAATTTCGTAGGAATAGTCATATTCCGATGAAATTCCGATGATATCTGTCGTTGGAATATCCCTGCTTTCTGGTAGTGTTGGTTTCTTCAAACTTTCTAAGCAAGTGTGGTATAGTGTCAGGATGTTCCACTTTGGTATCTCTAGTAATCTCGACAAACAACCTTCTAAAAATGGTGCTAAATTGTGGTTAATCAAAAATAAATCTTGATCATAGTCCCCTTCTTGACTCACTAAATTTTTTTTGGGAAACTTATATATATATACATATATATAGTAAATAAAGCTCAAAATAAATCAAATAGCATTAGCGAACCTGCCCCAGACTTAAATTACATTGTCCCCAGTGTATTTCTTCTTGGATTGGTTATGAAGAATGAAATCATAAGTAAATAGCTTAATGAGAAACGGTACATTATGGTTTTTGAAAGTGTAAGAGTGTGTGTAGAGGTAAGAATACGAGTTGTCATCTCGTACCTAACTCTTTGCAGATCAGCACATCCGTCGTTCCTTTTTGGCGAAATATTTGATTTTTTTAATTTTCGTAAATGACATGAACGTACGAATATTAGCGAAGAGACATCCTTTAGGACCACATATCGGTTTGATATCATGCCTTGAGATGTTTAAAACCAGTGTGCTGACATTAGGGTACGACCTAGGTCTAGTAACGATTTAGATTTTGCTGTGAATATTTCAGCTTATGTTACTCGTAGCGTTTTCGACCTTGTTCCATCTCAATTTTGAAGTCTGCGATAAGTTCTCGGGTTATACAACTTGCTTTGATTGTGAACCGAGCATCTTTTATAGCGCGCTATTATTCTTGTGTCGGATGTATGAGAGCTATCTTTATGGGAGGATATGACTCAGTCTGTTTAGGATGTTAGATTTCTTTGTTGTGATCAGCAACAAACATGTTGGTAAATGTTACCGTTTTGAGTCTTTGGGAAGAATAGGTGTTAGTGCATATGACTGTTTGGGCTTCCGAGACGAAGGTTTCATTAAGGAACGTATTTTGCCGAAAACGGTTCCTTCAAGCGTTTGTGAAGTCTAGCGATGCTTTCTGGTTTTTCTTTTGTTTGCACAGTTCTTGATTGAATGTTTGCGGGCTTTAAGAGTTTATCGGTTGTTGAATAGGTTTGATGATAATAGCAATTTTTCGAATTTTTTTTGTTCTTTCTCGGGCGTTGTTTTAAGCGTTTTGTTTGCTTGTTTGTAGCCTCGAAGTGTTACTTTGTATAAGAGGTTAGCGAGACTTTTTGTAAGTCTCTCCGCGTTTTTCTATTTATACCCAGTCTGAGCAAGCGGATATTTAGAAAAATGGGAGTATACGAATGACTTATGTGCTTTTTATTGTTCTAGCAGGGTGTAAATATTCTAATTAATTAACTATCAAATTAACCCTAGTCTTAACACAGAAATAATACTCTTGCCAAAAGAGATCAGGTGTAGTACTTAGGGATCGAATCCACGGAGAGCAATGGCACACAATATATTTCTTGTTTCTAAAGATTAAGCTAGGTGAATATATATATTTGTGGCAAACAATCAATTAAAGAAATATTCCTTATCAAGAAGTAGCGATGCCATATCGAAGTATGCTAATAATGCAAATATGAAAATATTCTAGTAAACCAACTAGATACAAATGTAAATATGGTAGATCTAGGGTTTCAAGTCTAATGGATAATCGAGAATAGGAAGCACGGAAATGTAAATATTCTAGAACTCAAATATTAACTATTCTGACCCTTTTAACTCCAACTCTCGCATGAGAGCAAAAGGAAAGACCATCGATCATCGGCTAAGGCCCGATGTCGATCGACGGTGAAATCAGAAGGAAGTGTGAGCAAGATTTGATAAGTCCACCAGACTTATTAGACCAGCTCTCGCATGCGCCTAACATACTAGTTCAATGTTGTCTATTCTGGTACATAACCTACTCTTGTAGTCGTCCATGTCCTACTTTCGAGATCCTAGTTAGCTACACTAGAATGCAATCATTAAGCACAACTCAATTAATGGATATTAACTTAACCTAGGAATCCTACTTTTGGCTAATCCATGATTGATATCATTAAACCCTAAATCTAGTTGATAACTGCTCAAACATAATTAAAGAAAGAACAATAGTCTGAATATAATGCTTATATAAAATACTAGGGTACCAATATAAATCTCCATAAGGAGTTATGAATTTTCTCCCATAAAAATCCTAAAACTATAATAAAGCTTTGTTAGTCTACCATGCACACACTCTGCATGCTCTCAATACATAAGCATAAATATAAAAACCCTAAAACTTAGGTCAAAACTCCTCCAGGGCATTTTTGTCATTTTCTCTAACTTGGGCTCTTAAATCAGCTGTCTGCGATTTGGATGTCAATCGATGGCAAGTGTGCAGCATCGATCGACCTTGGTCTTTTAACATCGGTTGACTCAAAGGTTTTGTCGTCGATCGACGACAGTCTTGTACTTCGACTCCACAAATTGTCAGCTACAAATTCTTCTCCTCTAAATGTTCCAAAAGCTCCAAGTATCTCCATATATCTCCAAAACGTTCATGGACCTGTAAATACTCCAAAACATAGCCTAGACACACATAATAGACCCTAAATAAAGCCTATAACATGGCATAAATTTGGTAATAAATAGGCTTTATCAACTCTCCCAGACGTAACCTTTTGCTTGTCATTAAGCAAACTAAGCATGTGAAAGAGGTTTTGAAAAGCGGAGACTCACATAACATCTAAGTATAAATGTCACATTACTTTGTTGCAACCACATCCCATCAAGTCAATCACATAGAAACTTTATATACCCTATCCTAGTATAGCAACAAAATCTCGTCTACCAACAACTTAGAAAATACTAGTCTGACTTACCCCCTATTGATTTCATTTATTTGTATAAAATAAAACTGTAGGCTTTACGTGGGGAGTATTGATCAAAAGACACATGGACTTTTACCTCTGCAAGTATCTGAAAAACTAGGCACAAAGTCTTCTCTGATTCCTTTCTTCCCCCTATTCTTTCTGAATCTTTTTAGATCTCAAACTTAATTGACAGTGATATTGATACAGTCCATCTTGACTTCTCATTTTCGTTCTTCTTCTTTTCCTTGTTTTTTTTCTTTTTTCTTTTGCTTTTTGGGAAAAGTTATCGGCGAATAATGGGGTCATCGGTAATGTACCTACCCCTCGCTTCCAAAAATGTGTGATCGTTCCTCCGAATTAGAATAGTGAGGTCATCGGTAATGTACCTACCCCTCTGCATCTCTGGAAGTCATCTCAATCTGTTAAGCTTTTAGGTAAATGCTGAAGAGAAGAAAGAAAGGAACCAAAGGTTCAATGACTTGTACCTACAGACTTAAAGAAGGAATCTGATCCAGTGTATACCAAACCCCAATGCAAGCAAATAATGTCAGGATGATACACTTTGGTATCTCTAGTAATCTCTGCAAACAACCTTCTTAAAATGGTGATAAACCTTGGTTAGTCAATAATAAATCCTGATCATAGTCTCGTTCTTGACTCAATAAAACTTTTTTGGAAAACTTATATATATATATATAGTAAATAAAGCTCAAAATAAATCAAATAACATTAGCGAACCTCCCCCAGACTTAAATTACAATGTCCCCAGTGTAATCCGTCCTGGAATGGTTAGGAGGGATTAAATCATAAGCAAATAGCTTCATTAGAAAACTCGATACCTCTCTCTGTAAGAGAGTGTTGATCGATGGTAGGCGTGTGTGGTCAATCAATGATCACGATCCAATATAGATTGATAGTGTCTCTATGATGTCGATCGACGTTGGACTCAAACATTCCTCCTAACTAGGAGTATAACTAAAATGAAATAAAGACTTTCTAAACAGTGGGTTGCCTCCCACTCAACGCTTGGTTATAGTCTTAAGCTCGATGTTGGGAACTTTCTGACTAGTATGGAGGTGGATCAACACTTGGAAAATAAACGTCTACATCTTCTTTGTTCTTTTGAAACCATGTACCAATAAAGCTCCTAGTTGACTCATCTCTTTTGGTTTTCTCATTCCTTGTAACTGCTCTAGGAACCTCCATTGAATGCATTCCCCCTTGTAGTTTCTCAATCCTGTGTTGTAGCATTCTAAGTTTGGCAGCTGTAGTCTCTGATATATCCTCCGATTTCTGAGAAATATCTTCCTTCATCAGTCTCTGAGAAAAAGCAAACTCATCGAACCTATCTTCCAATTGTATTTCCGCTGCGGTCTTCTGTCTGTTGTCTTCAGTGTCGATTGTTGGCCTGATGTTGCCGTCGATCGATGCTTGTCTGTCTGCCCCAATCGCATGCTGTCTCTGAACAGTATCCAAATCTTGCTTCATCTCATCCATGCGTGCAGTCAAACCAGTGAGGCAGTTGTGTATAGAAGAGTAGACATCATCCAGCCTCTTGTAGAAATCATCCAGTGACATCTCTTGAGCCCTGTAGATCCCATGCACAATATCATCAATCTCTGCTCTGTTGTATGTCCTTTTATCCTTCATATACATAGATATCTTTGTTGTATGTTCTGGTAAACATATGTAGCTCTGCTCAAACAAATTAACTCTCTCTAGAACTACTGGGATGTCGTCACCCTGCATATTCACTACTCTTCCGTCTGTAGCTTGTGCATTACCATTCTAATCTCTGTAGATATCATACTCATCTTTCCTTTCCCAATGTAAAATTCTGTTGCCCTCAGCATCCAAAGCTCTCATAGCTTGCTCAAAATGCCAGTCGATCGATGATGGTTTGATCTCATCAATCGATGGTGGAGAATTGTAGGCATCGAAAGGTCAAAAATTTGTGTACCTCCGGAATGGGTCTGTAGAACGATGCTTGGTGGGTGCCGTCGTCGATCGATCTAGGATGATTGGAAGTTAATGGAACATTACGGATCATCTGGTTCTTTTGCTCCTCAATGTCGATCGATGCTGGAAGATTCGCGTCGATTGATGGTTGCTGCTGTGGTCCAAATATATTTCGAGATCCATTAGCCATAATAAGGGCATCTGCTATATCCTCCTTAGATAAGTGCACGATTCTCCCATAAAGAGCTCGTGCACGTCCCTTTGGGTCTCTTAAAATTCCGAACTCATCCGGTCTAAGATTACCAATATCTATATCTTCTGCTCCAGGTTCGTGTTATGTTCGCGCCTGATGTCATTCGATGGCCAGTAGTAGCCGATGATCGATGCTCGATTATCCACTGTCGCGTTCATCACCCAGCCGGCGTCTTTTGATGCTAGGCCGAGATATTTAATCTGCTCTTCTTCTTTGTAATCTTCATTGCATTCTTGGCATGCTGGACGTGTGTCGATCGATGGTGTATGGTGACCGTCGATCGATGCTCGATAACCAAATTGTTGCAGGAAAAGGTTTCCAGCTCCATTAGCCACATAAAGTATATCTGCTATATCTTCCCTCGTGATATTTAGTAGTCTACCATCTATAGCTCTTGTGTGACCGTCTTAATCTCTCATGATACCGAACTCATCTGGTTGTTGATAACCATATTCCTTCTCGCGTTCTGCAGCTGAATCTAGTTCGGATGCTTCTTCTAGGTCAGTATCGATCGATGGCGTAGGGTTACCGTTGATTGATGTCGATTTCCCGAGTCTATGGGAAATGTGATAAATACCAGCCTCTTCCATAGCAATACCACGGTATTCGATGATCTCCTCTTCTCCGTAGTCTTCGTCGTTCTCGTGGTAGGCTTTGTTCTAACCACCATTTGTGTGGCAGTTGTTGATCGGCTCTGGAGTATGGTAGTCGATCGATAATGAAGGGTGGTTGTCGACCAATTTCTGAACTGCAAATGCGTCGATCGATTGTCTGGGCTGGATACCGATTGTTGCTCCATCTTCAGACTCTTCATTGAATTCACAATCGCAGAAGCATGTGGCAACATGTTCTGTATCATCACACAATTCAATAAGAGTAGCCTTGTTCTTATTCATGACAGGTTCATAGAAAATATTTTGATCAATTAGAGATAAATACAACCTGTTTAATTTCATATCGCAAATAGCTCCCACGGTAGCCATAGTAATGAAGAGTTCCAATCTAGCCTGATGTCCATCACGTGGAAGTCTACTAGAACTACAATGTTGTTTACATATATGTGCTTCCTCTTCACTATAATCCATTAGACTTGAAACCCTAGATCTAGCATCTTTACATTCATCAAGCTAGTTATTAGAATATTTCCATATTTGCATTATTGGAATATTTCCAAATTTGCATTATTAGCATATTTCCGTAATGCATCTTTAGTTGTTGATAAAGAATATTTTGTTAACTGATAGTTTGCCACCAATATATATATTCACCTAGCTTAATCTTTAGAAATAAGAAATCGATTCTGTGTCATTGCTCTATGTGGATTCGATCCCTAAGTACTACACCTGATTTCTTTTGGCAAGAGTAATATTTGGGTGTTAAGACTAGGGTTAATTTGATAGTTAATTGTTTAGGATATTCATACCTTGCTAGAATAATAAAAACATGCATGTCAAATTTGGCGCCGTTGCCGGGGAGCATTGATCGCCTCTAGATTTAATTTCTAGGACTTAATCTAGGTTTGTTACTACTTTCAATTTAGTAATTTTTTTCTTTTCCTTGTTTTTCAGGTTCATGAAAAGACATACCAGGAGAAATTTGGCATCCAACAGCAGCACCAAGAATACATAGTTTAAAAGAAACAAATCAATTCCAACTATGAGTAAGGATCAAATTGAATAGGTCAAGGCAAAATTGGATAGTGTTCTGAAATTCTTTAGGAAGCAGGTCACTTTTGTATAAGTAGAAGCAATAAAGTCTGGAGATGATAAGATTGAAGAATAGGATGTGAACTATATTGATGGGAATGGTTTCCAGAGACAAGGAAATCCAAGTTTTTACAGGAACACCTATGGGAATGGTCAAAAGAGTAGCTTTATTCAGGGTTCACAACAAAAACCTTTCAACAACAACATAACTTACATATATTCTTACTACTAGAATCCTCCTCCAGAGACTCAAGAAAGCAAGATTGAAGAAACGGTTGACAGAGTTTTAGAGGGACAGCAGAAGATGATTGTGGATTTCAATGGAAAGATAGATGGGTTGTACCTCAACCTCAACACCAAGTTCGAAAATCTCAAAAGCCATGTGAAGAAGCTAGAGAATCAAGTGCTGCAAACAATTGAACCCATTAGGAGGCATGAGAGCCTGATCAAGGAGAAGATTATGGACAGAAGCACCACGTCAATGCATTGATTGATGATGATTTTGGCAGGAAGTTAAGAGAGAAAGGCTCCAAGAAGGAGATTTTATTGTGGAAAGACTGATGTCATTTGGCAGTTCACATTAGTGTCGATCGATGCCAAGAAACGAGGATCGATCAACAGCGAATCCTTCAGTATCAGTAGCTTCCTGTGAATCGACAAACATTGATCGACACCTACACGAGAAAATCGACCGACATAGAGATAGAGGAATTGATTGACAATGCGACCTGAGCATCGATCAACAAATGAGAAAGCCGGTTCAACTGCCAAGCATCGCTGTAAATTTAATTGTGCCTCCAACCAGAACGGCTTCAGAACAGTATACTGACACATCTGAAAATATGGATCTCAATAGAGAAGATGGGGGACACTCCAAGAGGAAGCAAAAGATCCTCAAACATCGACGCAGAGAAGCAAATGAAAAGGAGATGGACAACTTTACCAAAAGAATTTTCAAAATTACTTTAGATACTCCTTTTGATGAAGCTTTTTAAACTCATAGATTGTGGATGTTCTTGAGGGAAACAAGGGCGACAGACGATGATACGACCTCATCAAGCACATTCTCAGATCCGAGAAGCTCCCCACTTTTGAAGAAGTATGCGCACAAATCCAGAAGGAACAAGGGTCTTTAGGGATCTTTGGAGGAAAGGGGGAGCTTACACTTGCCAACCAAGCCAAGGTGCCTCAAGCTAACAAGGTTCATAAGTATGAAGACCGGAGGTTCACTGGAAACTATGAAGGTAGGAGGTTCAATGGAAAATGTGACCATTGCAAGAGGCATGGTCATAAGAAGAGCCAATGCTGGATACTCCATTCTCACCTCAAGCCGACCAAGTTCATGAAGGAAAGTGAAGCACGAGCAAATATCACCTATGGGACGAGTGATCAGCCTGGTGCTGGAACTTCAACCCGGGTAAATGAGACAGAAGGTCGTGACGGTGATGAGAGCAAGGCCCTGGTGACTTACACTGCCCATCAGCCTCGACCCAATGAACATGAGTTCATCTGCCGATGTGAGATGGATGCACTCGTCAAAATGCTCAAGGATAATGTTAACACTCTTGGTAATGTCAAAGAGTATTCATTTGGTGCATGTAGGGTTGCTACAACTGTTGAACAAATGAATAGCACTTACACTCAACCTAGGATGCTTGGTCAATCTCATACTGCTCATAACATGCCTAAGCCTTTCATAGTAGATTCAGGTGCATCTCATCATATGATAAGTGATACTAGTCTTATTAGAGGTATATAACCGGCAAATGGACATGTAAAGATAACAAATGGAGATAGGATACCAATAAGAGGTGTAGGAAAGTTAAAATTGTTTCAAAGAGTCTAAAGCGTTTTAAATGACTAAGTTTACTTCAAACTTACTTTCTGTCAAGAAGTGTACCACGGATATGCATTGCATTGTTATCTTTAGTCCTAATGATGTTAATTTTCAGGATATTGAGAGCAGACAATTGATTGGGCAAGGAGTAACCAACGTAGATCTTTATATGCTTGAAGAGCTTAGTTATGTGCCTGATCATAGATACTCGTTCACTTCTGTTTCTGCTTCTGTTTTAAATAAGAATGCTTTGTGGCATGCTACATTAGGACACCCTCATGTTAGAGCTTTAAACTTAATGCTTCCAAGTTTTGTGTTTGAGAAAATTGACTTTGAAGCTTGTAATCCAGGAAAGCATTGTAAGACTGTATTTCATAAATCTACAACCACCTATTAACATTGCTTTGATTTGATTAACTCTGATATTTGGACTGCACCTTGTTTGTCTAGAGAGAATCATAAGTATTTTGTTACATTCATAGATTAGAAGTCTATATACACTTGGATAACCTTGATTCCATCTAAAGATATAGTGCTTGATGTATTAAAAATTTTCAAAACTATGTCACTAACCAGTTTAATGCCAAGTTGAAAATCCTTAGATCAAATAATGGAGGGGAATATACCAGTCAAGCATTCAAGCAACATCTATCTCAACCTGGAATACTTCACCAGACAAGTTGTCTCTACACACCCATACAAAATAGAGTGGCCAAGAGAAAGAACAGACACCTCATGGAGTTTTCAAGGTCGATGATGTTCCAGGGAAATGTTCCAAAGAGTTTTTGGAGTGATGAAGTTGCTACAGCTTGCTACCTGGTCAACAGAACACCAACCATGATCCTGGACGACCAGTCACCATTTGAGGTTTTGAACAAGTATAGACCAAATGGATCATCTTCGGGTCTTTGGTTGCTTACGCTTTGTTCTTAGACCAGGAGAGTTGAGGAACAAGCTGGAAGCAAAGAGCACTAAAGGAATGTTCATAGGGTACTCGCCAACTCAGAATGGGTATAAGTGCTATGATCAGGTAACAAGGAGAGGTGTGGTGTCTAGGGAGGTGAAGTTTGTTGAAGAAATGGGGTATTATGAAGAGAAGAACCAGGCAGAATTTAAAGATCTAGCATCAGACAAGGCGGCTCATTTGAGGATAATCCTGGAGAGTCTTGGGATTAACCTCTCCCAAGACCCAAACACTGGAGGAGGACAACCACAAGGTCCCCCCACAAGCAATGAAGAAGATCAGAATCCCCACTGTTAGAATTGTTAGAATAAGAGGATTTAGAATAATTGAAGAACATGAAGAACAGAAAGAACTTAGGAAGAGAGAAGAGAGAATTCGTGAGAGATGAGAGAGAGAGAGAGAGAGAGAATTGAGAAAATAAAATAAGAGGAAATTGTTTCCTTGCTTTCGTTGGGTTACAAACAACCTTATTTAAAGGCATACAAAGTTATTTAAAATATGATGGTCTTCTCTAGGTTTGGACCATGAAAGTGACCTTTATGGACTAGTCTCAACCCTTAGGGCAGCATGTGACTTTTAATATATTCTATTCATCCAACTTGCCTGCTCTTGTCCAGACTCTCCAATGGCTATCTTCTTATTCAAACATGGTCCAGACGAGTTAAGCTTCTTCTTCCTTGCCTTTCAATTAAATCTAGGTCAGATGTGTTACTTGTATGGCAAGGCTGTACGGACAGACTTGAGCCACAAGTCTTCTCGACCACTTGCTTCTTCAACCATCAGAATCATCTCTTCATCTTTCTTGTCTTCTTTAATGCTTCATGCCAATACCCCCCCTCAATCTTGACCATAGATAATGGTCAAGCTTGGAAACCATGAAGCATTCCCTCCTTAAAACCTTGCTTGGCAAAACCTGTTGGGATAAAAACCAAGCAAGGAAAAAGAGTAGAACACTTCATGGCAAGGGGTTTAGTGACATGTGAGGTCTATGAGTCCAAGCTTCGGATGAGTGAACTAACAGACCCTGCTGCTGGCTGCCTTAGTGAATATATCAGCAACCTGATCTTCACTTCTAGTATATCATGGAAGAATCACTTGCTGCTCCACTGCTTGTCTCATTTTGTGGCAATCCACTTCTATATGTTCTATATGTTTGGTCCTCTCATGGAATACTGAGTTGGATGAAATGTGGATAGCCGACTGGTTATCAAAATGCATTGTCATGGGTGAGGTGATCTCTATACTCAGGTCCTTTAGAAATCCCTTGATCCATATAAGTTCACTTGTTAGCTTCCTGATAAACCTGTATTCTGCCTCAGCACTTGAGCATGATACCACCTTCTGCTTCTTGCTCTTCCATGTAACCAAATTTCCTCCAATGAAGGTGCAATAACCAGTGTTGATTTCCTATCAACTCTGTCTCCAGCTCAATCAGCATCACAATATCCTACCACTTTAGTGCTTTCATTACAAGCCATCCATATACCTTGGCTAGGAGCTTCTCTCAAGTATCTTAGGATACTCTCCACCATATTCCAGTGATGAACTTTAGGTCCTCGCATATGCTGACTGACTCGGTTCACAGAAAAACATATATTTGGGCGAGTGATGGTCAGATATATAAGCTTCCCAACCATTCTCTTGTACTTCTTGACATCTATAAAACAAGTATCTTCAAACTCCCCCTCTCGCAGTACCTTGTAACCTTCTTCCAATGGAGTTTTGGCTTGTCTTGCTCCAAGGTTTCCTGCCTCATTTAAAAGATCAAGTGTGTAATTCCTTTGGGATAACAAAAGCCCCTATTTAGAGCGACATATTTCAATCCCTAGGAAGTACTTCAACTCTCCCAAATCCTTTATATCAAATGCAGATTTAAGAAAATATGTGGTTGAGAGTATACCTTCCTTGTTGCTGCCAGTGATGATAATATCATCTACATAGACTAGGATGACAACAATCCCTTGCTGGCTAGTTAGTGTGAAGAAGGTGTGATTAGCTTCAGATTTTACAAAGCATCTTCCATTGAGTGTTGTACTCAACTAATGATACCAGGCCCTTGGTGACTGGTTCAAGTTATAGATTGCCCTCTTGAACCTCAGAACATTTCCTGGCGGTACAAGGTTCTCTAGTCCAGGAGGTGGTCGCATGTAGACTTCATCTTCCAACTCTCCTTGTAGAAAGGCATTCTTCACATCCATTTTCCATAGATCCCACCCCAAGTTGACAGGAACTGCGATAACAATCCTTATTGTATGTAACTTTGCCACTGGTGCAAATGTATCATTATAGTCTTCCCCATATGTTTCAGTGGATCCCCTTTCTAATAGCCTTGTCTTTGTTCTTTCTGTTTTTCCAATTGCTAAATACTTGATGGTAAATATCCATCTACTTGTTACTGCCTTCTTGCCTTTGGGAAGCTCAGCTTCATACAATGTATCATTTGCTATCATAGCATCAGTCTCTTTTCTCACTGATTCTCTCCACTCCTCATGTTTCATGGCCTCCTGATATGATCTTGGTATCCATTCCTGGTCCAATTCACTGATGAAGGTTTGATGTTCTTCTGGATATTGAGCAAGAGAGCATGCTGCCTGATTCGATGAGTTACTGCTTCAACATTGAAGTATACTCTTGTTTTGGTCCAGTTTGATGCAGGGTTCTTGATCCTTGTACTTCTTCTCAAATATTGTATCTGATCAGCTTCTACCTCATTTGTTTCACTTGAGTCCCCTGGTTGAGTCTCATTTGATGTATCTGATGGCATATCATCTTGATCATGAGCCATTGAGTTCTCTTTAGGATGTATAGTTTCATTGCCCCCCTCATGATCAGGATGAGTGACTGTAGTGTCTTCCTGAGCAGTTTCTTCACTATGAGCTGGTGTCTCCCTGGCCTCCATAGGTTCCTTTGGCATACTGATGCCAAGGTTTCCGAGAATCACTCTCAGGTTGTTAGCTCTATCAAATGCAGATTGAGATAGATCTTTGAGTTCACTCCAAATCTTCTCATCATAGTATCCTCTTGATTCCACAAATTTAACATCCCTGGAGATCAGAACTTTCCTAGTGTCTGGTTCATAGCACTTGTAGCCCTACTTAGTTGGAGAATATCGAATAAACATGGCCTTTGTACTCTTGGCCTCCAATTTGTTTCTTGGTTCACCTGGAATCAAGAAAAAGCACACACACCCAAACACACGCAAGTGATCTATATATGTCCTAGTTTTGTTGAGTACCTCATAAGGTGATTTATCACTTAGAACTTTTGTGGGGTTTCTGTTGATCAAGTAAGAGGCAGTGACAATTGCATCTCCCTGCAGGCGTTGGTGCAGCTTGGGATAGGCTGGTGTTCCGGGATCACTTTAAGGGGGTGGATGAAGTGTGAGAATTGAAAATAATGGAGTGTGAGTTTATGTGAGTGTCTGGTTAAGAGTGAACAAAAGAAAGACTAAGAAACATAGAGAATGAGTCAGCTGGACAGATTGTATCAAAGACAGAGAAAAAGAGTGTTTGAGAGTATGACTGAGACTGAGCTCGTTGGTAACAAGAGAATAGAGAGTATGGAGAATAGAGTAACAAGATAATAAGAGAATTGGTGAAGGAGAGAGTTAACTTTCACTTTAGAGAGTATGAGAGATTGTGGAGAGTTTATGAGAGAATCTTCAGAATGTTTGTGAGAATAGAGAAACCATAGTTTAGAGAGATGAAATGAGACCATAGAATGGTGAAGAAAAAAGGGGAACTCCCCACTTTTAGCTTAATGAATTTCGTGGACAATGAGGGCTTAATATACCCAAAGAAGCAACAAGACAACAAAGACAATAAACAATGAATAAACTGTGGTCTGAATAAACAACTATATTAAGAGGAATCAGAAGGGCATACTGGCTGGAACAGGCTGGGCACGTCCAGAATAAGGGACAATGACAGGTCCTAATAGCTCTTAATGTTAAACCCGAAGTGAAAAACTGATCACTAAAGGTTATGTGCAAAGAAAGGACCAAACCATTGTGAAAGTTCTGTCATGAACTAATGAAGGTACAGAAGGCAATGCTAAGCTAGAAAGAGGTTAAGCAAAGGTTTACAATGATGGAAGAATACTTGGGTGAAGTTTGGAGGCAAATGGTCGAAGTGAAAAGTTTGGGTCGTCTGTACTGTACGAACGTACAGACTGTACGGACCGTACGGACAAGGTCGACCCAGAAACTTCACATTCGACCATTTAAGCATGTTTTGGGTTTGTGCAAAGTTGGGGCGAAAAGTGTACGGACCAAACCTTAATACCTACACTCCCATGGTGAAACCTTGGTGAACAAGGCAAGAATAACCCTAGTTACATTAAAGAATGAAGAGAGGAACAAGAGAGGAAGAGGAGATGACCCGGAAGCATCTTTGGGAAGCATATGGCAAGATGCTCTTGTTGCTTACCATGTGGATAAGATGCTGAAGGGATATGCCGGTCAAAGATGTTGATCCATAAGGGATAAGGCGAGCATGAACCTGCACAAATCACTGGACTGGTACATTGGCATTGTTGGCCAGTTCCTAACCAAGTTCTCTTTAGGCGTGGATAGACTGATCCAGGCTTGCCAAGCATGTGAAGAATCTCGACCACACAATTTAAAATAAAGCTCCCTTCTTTCCTTGACTTCACATGCTTGTTGAATTCCTTGTAAACCCTTATGTAACCTCATTTCCCTATTTAAAGGGTGCATTGACGAAATAAAAAATAAGCTCAATGGGGTGTTTTCCCATTCTTCTTCATTAGCCTTTTAGTCTCTCTCTCTAGTCTCCCAAAGCTCTAAGTCTCTCGTTTACTCTCTCTCTCTCTCTCATCAGTCTGACTCTCATTTCAACCATAACAAGCTCTCATCTTCCCCATTGGTGTTTCTCTCACTTACACAATCTTAAACTCTATAAAACTTTCATGGTGTTAGAGCCAGGTTCATTAGAACAAGAGCTTAAAGCTTCCACAAACCTCACACCCATTTCTCAGCCCAAAACCAAAATTTATAGACACATCCATCCTAGATCTGTTTCTGGAAGAAGAAGAAGTTAGAATCCGTGGAGTGTTGTCCTTGTCTCTTAGCCGTTCCTGTCTGTACCAGATGAAGAAGCCTTGTTGGAAGCAAAGGTGTATGTAGAGGCGTCAAGAACCTCATCCAGAAACCA
Source organism: Moricandia arvensis (assembly GCA_905132765.1). Lineage (NCBI taxonomy): Eukaryota > Viridiplantae > Streptophyta > Magnoliopsida > Brassicales > Brassicaceae > Moricandia > Moricandia arvensis. The sequence continues at coordinate 117,205 of CAJHQP010000230.1, read as the reverse complement.
CCTTGTCCAAGAGTCTATGTTCATCCGGGTTCAAAAGAAGATTATCCAGAAGGGCGAGCTGGTAGTATGAAGAAAGGAGGGGTCTTTTGAGTTGGAGATACAAGAAGGTGGTCCTAGACTGAAGGAGAAGGAGGTGGGTGACGATCCAGACTCTCAGATATATTAAAGTCATGACCTTTAAGCCATTGGAGGTTCAAGGAATCAATCTGGTTCCTTGGCTGTAAGGTGTTACTGTCCCTTCTTGATACTGAGTGTGATAATGACTGGTTGTGTGTTGTGTTGTGTTGAATAACCTGAGGAAATGTTTAAGATTGCTAAATGAACTGAAATGGATTTAGAATCTGTCCCATGATGCTTAAAGAGACTTGCTTGGTGTTTGAGAAAGTGCTTAACCTGATTCTAGTGAATCTTGTTAGGGAGTTAGTAGTATGTATAAACCTGCTTGTTGTCATGAAATGCAATCGCTTAAGGTTGTTGCATTGAGGCTGATGTTGTTTGGTGATTATGATGCTTCATCCCACCTCTAAATGAATGTGTATTTAATTGTTAAATGTTTTTGTCTAAACTGTTTGCATTCATGGATTAGAGACTGATTAAGGTTATTGCATATTATCATCTTTTTGCTGCCTTAAATTGATGCATCTAGATTCATGTCAGATGCAGATTAAGGAGTTTAAAACTGCCTAAGTAGCTTGTATTGAATCTGAAATGGTCTTGCTTGTGCTTAGAGAGGTTGCTTGCAAAAATTAGAACTTGATAATGTCTGGTTTTAATCTGTTGTAAAGCTTGTGACCTTGGTGATCAAACTTGATGAGTAGTCAAGGTTTGATCCCAGGGCGTGTGTCTTATCTTGCTTGAAGTTTAAGTGATGTTTCAGGAGTGTTTTCAATCTATCATCAATCCGGGTTCACGAGGAAGGCAGTGCCCATTGTTAAAGCAATGGAGAGTGGACGCTGCTGTGTGTGGGTGGACAGACAAGGCGAGGTCATCACCTAAGTCTTGAGGAGACTGGTGACCTTAAGTCACTGGTACTGAAAGGAAAGGTTGAACATTGGTTGTATGTGCAGTCCTTGGGATGTTGCACTCCTAATCTTAAAGCTCAAAACGGCTCACTTCAAGCTTGGACCTAGACTCTATCCAATCTTGAGGAGGGGAGTTAAGTGAGCTACCTGATTATCCTAAGTACAGTGACATGTGTTCCTCCTTACCATTGCAAGCAAACTGAAGAAGGCGCCAACCGGGTCTAGGCAGTGGCATGGCTAGTCAGGAGATTGTTCAGAGCAGTCTTGGCTGTGTATGAATAAGGTTACTCTATCAATGCAGCTTCTAGTGTGAGGTGGTTGAAGAGATAGCTGAGGGATCAACCAGCAGTCGATCAAGTTAGCGAGGGATGAAGGAAGGTTGCAATGGTTTCTTCAGGAAGGGGTTACAATGAAGAAATAAGACTTGGGTAAAGTTTGGAGGCAAATGGTCGATGTGCAAAGTCCGGGTCGTCTGTACCATACAGACATACGGACTGTATGGACCGTACAGACGAGGTCGACCCAGAAACTTCACATTCGACCATTTAAGCATGTTTTGGGTTTGTGCAAAGTTGGGGCGAAAACTGTACGGACCAAACTCTAATACGTACACTCCCATGGTGAAACCTTCGTGCACAAGGCAGGAAGAACCCGAGTTACCTTAAAGAAAGAAGAGAGGAAGAGGAGATGACCCGGAAACATCTTTGGGAAGCATCTGGCGAGATGCTCTTGTTACTTACCGTGTGGATAAGATGCTTAAGGGATATGCCAGTCAAAGATGCTGATCCAGAAGGGATAAGGCGAGCATGAACCTGCACAGATCACTGGACTGGTGCATTGTCATTGTTGGCCAGTTCCTAGACAAGCTCTCCTTAGGCGTGGACAGACTGATCCAGGCTTGCCAAGCATGTGAAGAATCTCGACCACTCAATTCAAAATAAAACTCCCTTCTTCCCTTGACTTCACATGCTTGTTGAATTTCTTGTAAACCCTTATGTAACCTAATTTCCCCATTTAAAGGGTGCATTGTCGAAATAAAAGAGTACACAGATCTCCCATGAGTTCAGCTCCATCACTTTCCTTGTGCTCCTGACATGATCTCAAAACGGATGCACCTCCATCACACTGGTTCAATTCTGAATAGAGTTCAGTCAGCTCATCTTTGTTGGACTCATCTAGCTCGCCAAGTTCTTTTCGCCACTTGAGCTCTCTAGCTCATTCACCTCCTCTCTGGTTCCTGGACTGTTCTTCCTGTTGTTGCTTTGTTGAATTGGTCCTTCTTGTTCTGCTCTAGTCTGGGCCGCACCATCCCCTCCTCCTTTAAAAGGATTTGACCTTAAATCCAATTCATCTGCAACAAAAGGATCCAAATCAGATGCATTGCAGGTAGAACTGATGTTGTACTTACCTTTCAGATCAATTTGATAGGCATTGTTATTGATTCTTTTAAGAATTTGAAAGGACCATCCTACCTTGGCATTAGTTTGGACTTCCTTTCTGTAGGAAACCTATCCTTCCTAAGATGAATCCAAACTAACTCTCTTGGTTGGAGAATCAACTCCTTTCGCCCCTTGTTCTTTTGTTTAGCATACACCTTGGTGCGTTGTTCTATGTTTCTCCTAGCCTGCTCATGGAAAGAACGGAAAAACTCTGCCTCTTTGCTGCCATCAAGATTAGTTTGTTCTTTATGTGGTAAAGCAAACAAATCAATAGGGGCCAACAGATAGAACCCATAATGATGCGCCCATGGACATGACAAATGCAAAACCAGTTGATACAGCCACTCCTAACATGGTTGAACTACCATCTTGTGGACAATCAACTGGCCGCTTGGGTGATCTAATAAAGACAGAGGACAGAGGAGATGATACACCGGAGTCAGAGGACGAGCTGGACGAGGAGGAGCGATTCAATGCAACATCGGCCAAGGAGTGGCTGAGCTAAAAGGAGGACAACCTAGAGGAGTTGATGGCGCAATGAGAAGCTTTTCATCGCCAAAATATGACTAAGGCACAAAATGGACTTGACAAAAATTGTGAGAACCATGCCCAAAGAAGTGTTGGTCGAGACTCAGCCCATTCGTCCCAAGAGAAGCTCACTAACCCAACTTGTGATCTACTTACCTTCTCGACAGGGCCAACAACAAGATCAAAGACCAAAGCCCATTTTGAGGCTTCTCTGAAGACAATGATCCATCTCGTGCAAGCCAAGGAGAGAATAAGCACCAATCTTGACGAGGGATCAAGGATAAGCATTAATCTCCTAACTTCAGAAGAAGATCACATGTGATTTAAATCAAATCCCATGTAACCTAGGGTTTCTTTATTTGATTTGATTTTGTAAACCAAAAGCAAGTAGGATTAGGATAGATACTAGGGGTTTTCGTAGCTTAGGACTTCTATTTAAGAGCTTGTAGATGGCTGAACCAGAACACCACACTTTTCAATAAAAAGCTTTAAGCCACAAATTGTCTAAGTTACTATCTTCTTTGTTCAGAGCCTGAGCATCGAGCGTCACCTAGGGGAAAGAATTTTCCAACGTGAAGCACTTCAAACACCAATGAGATCAACTCGGTTTGAAGGAAGCCATAGAAACTTTAAGCCGATCCAGCGCTTGAAGCCAAGTTCATCATCCAAATCAGAGTGCTAGTAGCCTCGGACAACCCATCATCCATCCCTTCAAGTGATCCAGGAGCAAACGCCTAACCAAGGCCGTATCAGGTGGTATGAGATCCACTTGAAGGTTTGGGTATCGATTATTTGTTTTTTGTTTCATTCATTTATCAGGCACTCATCTTCTCTCTCTATCTTGTGTAAAGTCAAACCGGGCCAACCTTGAATAAAAAAACTAAAGAGATCAGAAGATCCAAATCAAAAGAAAAGAAAAAAACAAAAACAAAGCAGAGAAGAAATCCAGCTAGGTGGTTAAAGCGGTTTGACAAAGAAAATCTTGCAATTTGTCTATCTTCTTCTTCACGTTAGGGCTTGGTTTCTAGATCTTAGGTGATTGACACTTTGCTCATAACTGAACTTGTAAGGAGATCCAAGACGTTTGTGGCTTTTCAAAACTTAGTGAGAGAGATATTTTTAACTTGTCTTGTTGGCTAACTATTTCAGGTTACCATAACAGAAGAAAGGGACAAACAAGCTGGAGATGTACCAGCCATTCCCAAGGTTAACCTTATTCAGCTTCAACTGGAAGCTGTTATTGCTAGTATAACTAGAAATATCTGAGGGCATGCTGAACAATTCTATGCTAACATCTTACCCCAACCTGAAGTTAATGTGAATGCAGGTAGGGCTGAAGAAGAAGTAGGAGTTGTAGCTAGAGTGCCTATCCGGGCCAGAAGAGGGCCACGAATTGAGGAAGAGGTCGAACAAGCCGAATGCTCAGATGGTAGTGATGCTGGATCACACGCTGGCCGACACAACCGACCTCATAACCGAAGTTCTCAAGCTGAGGACAACATGGGAAGCCTCAAACTTCAGATTCCACCTTTCCACGGGAAGAATGACCCTGATGTTTACTTGGTATGGGAAAAGAAGCTGGAGCTAGTGTTCAACTGTCAACATTACACGGAGGAGAAGAAGGTTTTCTTGGCAGCCACTGAGTTTTGTGGATATGCTATCAACTGGTGGGAGCAGCTGGCTTCCAACCAAAGGCGCAATGGAGAGCCACAAATCACTTCCTGGTTTGAGATGAAAACAATCATGAGAAGGAGATTCGTACCTAGTCAATACGGGCGAGAACTTCATCAAAAACTAAGGCGGTTAACCCAAGGAACCAAATGGGTAGAAGACTACTACCATGAGATGGAGACTCTCATAATGAAAGCGGGGATTGATAAGGACATGGAAGCTACCATCGCACACTTTCAAGGAGGTCTAAACAGAGAACTAAAACACCGGCTGAAGATGCAAGAGTATGCTCACATGGATGAGTTGCTACACAAAGAAATTTCGATTGAGCAACAGCTTAAGAGAAAAAGCTACACTCGAAATCAATATGATTCACAAACCAAGCCGTCTTACTCCAAGGATGACAAATTTTCTATTCCAAAGGAAAACGCACAACAACCTGGAGCATCTCAACTTGACAAAGGAAAAGGACCAACAACACCTACTCGGTCCAGGAATGTCAAATGCTTCAAGTGTCAAGGCTATGGACACTAAGCTAATGAGTGTACTAGCAAGAAGGTCATGATCATCCACACACATTTCGTGGTTCATAACTGAGTGTGTAGCCTCATCATTGATGGATGGAGTTGCACGAATGTGGCAAGTGTGACTTTAGTCAAGTAGCTGAACCTCAAGGTCTAATACCACCCAAAGCCATACACTCTCCAGTGGCTTAATGAAGATGGTGACATGCGAGTACCCAAGCAAGTCAAAGAACCAATTATTATTGGGAAATACCAGGATGAAGTTGTGTGTGATGTCATACCGATGGATGCTAGTCACATCCTGCTGGGACAACCATGGTTCGACAAGAGAGTCATACATGATGGATTTACCAATCGGGACTCCTTTAGACATGGAGAGAAGCAGGTCACCTTGGTACCCTTATCCCCAACAAAGGTACACCAAGACCAGCTTTAACTCAAGAAAAGGAGAGAAGAGGACCGTGCCAAAAATCAGGTAAAGAATTCTCTTGTCCTTATGGCTAATTCAAGTGACATTAAGAAAGCTTTGTTTGATCAACAAGCCATAATCCTAGTGATATACAAGGAGCTGTTGGCTTCTTCCACTAACCATGATCCGGTTATTCCGAGAGCCATTGAGTTACTTTATCAGGAGTTCCAAGATGTGTTTTCGGAGGACAATCCCTTAGGTTTGCCACCTATCAGGGGCATTGAGCATCAGATTGATTTCGTGCCAGGAGCTACAATTCCCAATCGATCAGCTTACTGGACCAATCATGTAGAGACCAAGGACCTTCAGAAGCAGGTAAATGAGCTCTGAGAGAAGAGACATATTCGAGAGAGTGTGAGCCCCTGTGCTGTCCCTGTCTTACTAGTACCCAAAAAGGATGGTAGTTGGAGGATGTGTGTAGATTGTAGGGAAATCAACAACATCACCATTAAGTATAGGCATCATATCCCACGATTAGATTACATGCTTGATGAGCTACATGGTTCGTGTGTTTTCTATATAATAGATTTGAAAAGTGGGTAACATCAGATTAGGACGAAACTGGAAGATGAGTGGAAAACTTCCTTTAAAACAAAACTAGGATTGTATGAGTGGCTGGTAATGCTTTTTGGCTTAACCAATGCTCCTATTACATTTATGAGGTTGATGAATCATGTTCTTAGAGCATACATAGGAAGATTTGTGGTCATGTACTTTGATGACATATCAGTGTATAGCAAGACCATGACTAGAACACTTGGAGAAAGGTCCTAGAAGTACTTAGGAAGGAAACATTGTTTGCTAACCACAAAAAGTTTTCATTTGGAACGGATAGCATTGTCTTCTTAGGCTTTGTTGTTTTAGCACAAGGTGTGCAGGTTGATGAAAAGAAGGTCAAGGCCATTTGAGACTGGTCAACCCCTAAAACCATTGGAGAGGTCAGAAGCTTTCATGGGCTTTCTGGTTTGTACCGACGGTTTGTGAAGGATTTCAGCTCTATATCTGCCCCCTTGACTGAGGTAATCAAAAAGAGTGTGGGATTCACCTAGGGGAGGAGGAAGAACAAGCATTTCAAGTGCTTAAAGGTAAGTAGTCTAATTCTCCATTGTTGATGCTTCCTGACTTTCTTAAAACATTTGAGATCGAATGTGATGCATCTGGAGTGGGAGTTGGATCTGTTTTGATGCAGGAGAAAAGGTCCATTGCCTATTTCAGTGAGAAACTAGGAGGAGCAAACTTGAACTATCCCACATATGACAAGGAGTTCTATGCCCTGGTAAGAGCTCTCCAAACATGGCAGCACTACCTTTGGCCAAAGGAGTTTGTGATCCATACTGATCACCAGTCCCTTAGACATCTAAAGGGAGAACAAAAGCTGAACAAACGACATGCAAGGTGGGTTGAATTCATTGAGACCTTCCCTTATGTCATTCAATAAAAGCAAGGTAAGGAGAATGTGGTTTCTGATGCACTCTCCAGAAGGTATACTTTACTTTCTTCTCTGGAAACTAAGCTATCGGGGTTTGAACACTTGAAGCCTTGTTATGAAAATGACCCTGACTTTTAAGTGAAATACAAAGAGACTGAGAAACATGCTAGTCGAAGGTTCTATCAAGTAAAAGGTTTCTTATTCTTTGATAACCACTTGTGTGTTCCATGTTCCTCTTTGAGAGAGATGCATGTCAGGAAGCTCATGGAGGTGGGTTAATGGGACACTTTGGTGTGGCTAAGACACTACGAAAACTACAGGAACACTTCCATTGGCCAAACATGAAGAAAGAATTGGAGAAGATTTGTTCCAGGTGTGTCGTGTGCAGACATGCTAAGTCCACAGTTCAGCCTACAAGTTTGTGTACTCCCATACCATACACAAACCCTTCGTGGATAGATGTCTCTATGGAATTTGTGGTGGTCGAAAAATTTTCCAAAATGGCTCACTTCATTCCATGCCATAAGACTGATGATGCAACCTTGATAGATGATCTATTCATGGATGTAGTTAGGCTGCATGTTATGCATAGGACAATAGTTTTTGATAGAGATTCTAAGTTCCTTAGTCATTTCAGGAAAACATTGTGGAGTAAACTAGGGGTTAAGCTATTGTTCTCCACCACTTTTCATTCCTAAACTGAAGGGCACACTACGGCAGCTAACAAAAGCTTGACCACTCTTTTGCGTGCTATAATAAAAAAGAACATAAGAACTTGGGAGGACTGCTTGCCTCATGTTGAATTTGCTTACAATAGGTCCATGCATTTGGCAACAAAGCAGTCTCCTTTCATGGTTGTTTATGGCTTCAATCCTTTATCACCTCTTGATTTGATGTCACTGCCTTTGAAAGAGCAATCTAACCTTGATGGCACCACAATGGCCGAGTTTTTTATGTCTTTGCATGAGCAGGTGAGAAGAAACATTGAGGAGAGAATCAAAGTGTATACTAGAAAGGCCAACAAGGGCAGGCGTGAGGTGATTTTTGAACCAGGAGATATGGTTTGGATTCACCTATGGAAAGAAAGGTTTCAGGCTGAAAGGAAATCTAAGCTAATGCCAAGGAAAGATGGACCATTCGAAGTTCTAAAGAGGCTCAACAACAATGCTTACCAACTTGACCTCCAAGGTAAGTATTCTATCAGCTCAACATTCAATGTGTCTGACTTAAGTTCTTTTCTTTCAGATGGTTCGGATTTGAGGTCGAATACTATCAAAGGAGGATGGAATGACGCACCCATGGACAGGACAAATGCAAACCCAGTTGATCCATCTACTCTCAACATGGTTGAACTGCAATCTTGTGGACAATCAACTGGCCACTTGGGTGATCTAATGAAGACGGAGGACGGAGGAGACGATACACCGGAGTCAGAGGACGAGCTGGACGAGAAGGAGCGATGCAATGCAACATCAGCCAAGGAGTGGCTGAGCTTAAAGAAGGATGACCTAAAGGAGTTGATGGCGCAATGGGAAGCTTTTCATCGCCAAAATATGACTAAGGCACAAAATGGGCTTGACAACAATTCTGAGAAACAAGACTAAAGAAGTGTTGGTCGAGACTCAGCTCATTCGACCCAAGAGGAGCCCACTGACCCAACTTGTGATCCACTTACCTTCTCGATTGGGCCAACAACAAGATCAAAGACCAAAGCCCGTTTTGAGGCTGCTCTGAAGAGAATGATTCATCTCGTGAAAGCCAAGGAGAGGACAAGCACCAATCTAGACGAAGGATCAAGGATAAGCATCAATCTCCTACTTGCTAAAGAAGATCACACGTGATCTAAATCAATTCCCATGTTATATAGGGTTTCTTTATTTGATTCGATTTTGTAAACAAAAGCAAGCATGATTAGGATAATTATTATGGGTTTTCGTAGCTTAGGACTTCTATTTAAGAGCTTGTAGACGGCTGAAGAAGAACACCACACTTTTCAATAAAAAGCTTTAAGCTACAAATCGTCTAAATTACTATCTTCTTTGTTCAGAGCCTGAGCATCGAGCCTCAGCTAGGGGAAAGAAATTTCCAACGTGAAGCCCTTCAAACAGCAACGAGATCAACTTGGTTTGAAGGAAGCGATAGCAACTTTAAGCCGATCAAACGCTTGAAGCCAAGTTCATCATCCAAATCAGAGTGCTAGTAGCCTCGGACAACCCCTCATCCATCCCTTCAAGTGATCCAGGAGCAAACGCCTAACCAAGGCCGTATAAGGTGGTATTTGAGCCACTTGAAGGTTTGGGTATCGATTGTTTGTTTCTTGTTTCATTCATTCATCAAACACTCATCTTCTCTATCTATCTTGTGTAAAGTCAAACCGGGCCAACCATGAATAAAAAAAAAGCAAAAAAAACTAGAGAGATCAGAAGATCCAAATCAAAAGAAAAGAAAAACAAAACAAAAACAAAGATGAGGAGAAATCCAGCTAGGTGGTTAAAGCGGGTTGACAAAGAAAATCTTGCAATCTGTCTATCTTATTCTTCACATGAGGGCTTGGTTTCTAGATCTTAGGTGATTGACACTTTGCTCTTACCTGAACTTGCAAGGAGATCCAAGACGTTTGTGGCTTTTCAAAACTGAGTGAGAGAGAGATCTTTAACTTGTCTTGTTAGCTAACTATTTGAAGTTTGAATCTATAACTAGAAATATCCGAGGGCAAGCTGAAAAAATCTATGGTTACATCTTACCCCAACCTGAAGTTAATGTGAATGCAGTTAGGGCTGAAGGAGCAATAGGAGTTGCAACTAGAGTGCCTATCCGGGCCAGGAGAGGGCCACTGGTTGAGGAAGAGGTCGAACAAGCCGAGTACTCGGATGGTAGTGATGATGGATCACACGTTGGCTGACACAACCGACCTCATAACCGAAGGCCGCAAGCTGAGGACAACATGGGAAGCCTCCAACTTCAGATTCCACCTTTCCATGGGAATAATGACCCTTATGCTAACTTGGAATGGGGAAAAAAACTGGAGCTAGTGTTCAATTGTCAACACTACACGGAGGAGAAGAAGGTTCGCTTGGCAGCTACTAATTTTTGTGGCTATGCTATCAACTGGTGGGAGCAGCTGGCTTCCAACCAAAGGCGCAATGGAGAGCCACAAATCACTTCCTGGTTTGAGATGAAAACAATCATGAGAAGGAGATTCGTACCTAGTCAATACGGGCGAGAACTTCATCAAAAACTAAGGCGGTTAACCCAAGGAACCAAATGGGTAGAAGACTACTACCATGAGATGGAGACTCTCATAATGAAAGCGGGGATTGATAAGGACATGGAAGCTACCATCGCACACTTTCAAGGAGGTCTAAACAGAGAACTAAAACACCGGCTGAAGATGCAAGAGTATGCTCACATGGATGAGTTGCTACACAAAGTCATTTTGATAGAGCAACATCTTAAGAGAAAAAGCTACACTCGAAATCAATATGGTTCCCAAACCAAGCTGTCGTACTTCAAGGATGACAAGTTTTCTAGACCAAAGGAAAACGCACAACAACCTGGAGCATCTCAACTTGACAAAGGAAAAGGACCAGCAACACCTACTCGGTCGAGGAATGTCAAATGCTTCAAGTGTCAAGGCTATGGACACTATGCTAATGAGTGTACTAGCAAGAAGGTCATGTCATCCTAGACAATGGAGATGTTGTCTTTGAGGACGAGAAAGCTGAAGAGGATTCAAAGGAGGATGAATCAATAGAGTATCCAGATCAAGGGGAGATATTGTTCATAATGCGTGCCTTACAAACTCAACCTAAGGCAGTAGACCAAGAGCAGAGGGAAAACTTGTTCCACACATGTTGCCCAATTCATAACCGAGTGTGTAGCCTCATCGTTGATGGATGGAGTTGCACGAATGTGGCAAGTGTGACCTTAGTCAAGAAGCTGAACCTCAAGGTCCCATACCACCCAAAGCCATACACTCTCCAGTGGCTTAATGAGGATTGTGACATGCGAGTACCCAAGCAAGTCAAAATACCAATTATTATTGGGAAATACCAGGATGAGGTTGTGTGTGATGTCCTACCCATGGATGCTAGTCACATCCTGCTGGGACGACCATAGCAATTCGACAAGAGAATCGTATATGATGGCTTTACCAATCGGCACTCCTTTACACATGGAGAGAAACAGATCACCTTGGTACCTCTATCCCCAACGGAGGTACACGAAGACCAGCTTCAACTCAAGAAAAGGAGAGAAGAGGACCGTGCCAAAACTCTTGTAAAGAATTCTCTTGTCCTTATGGCTACTTAAAGTGACATTAAGAAAGCTTTGTTTGATCAACAAGCAATGATCCTAGTGATCTACAAGGAGCTGTTGGCTTCTTCCACTAACCTCGATCCGGTTATTCCGAGAGCTATTGAGTTAGTTTTGCAGGAGTTCCAAGATGTGTTTCCGGAGGATAATCCCATAGGTTTGCCACCTATTAGAGGGATTGAGCATCAGATTGATTTCGTGCCAGGACCCACACTTCCCAATCGACCAGCTTACAAGCCAAATCCTGTAGATCAAAGAACTTCAGAAGCAGGTAAATGAGCTCTTAGAGAATGGACTTATTCGAGAGAGTATGAGCCCTTGTGCTGTCCATGTCCTACTAGTACCCAAAAAGGATGGTAGTTGGAGGATTTGTGTAGATTGTATGGCGTCAACAACATCACAATTAAGTATAGGCATCATATCCCACGAGTAGATGACATGCATGATGAGGTACATGGTTTGTGTGTGTTCTCTAAAATAGATTTGAAAAGTGGGTACCATCAGATTAGGATGAAAGAGGGAGATGAGTGGAACACTGCCTTTAAAACAAAACTAGGATTGTATGAGTGGCTGGTAATGCCTTTTGGCTTAACCAATGCTCATAGTATATGAGGTTGATGAATCATGTTCTTAGAGCATACATAGGAAGATTTGTGTTCGTGTACTTTGATGACATATCAGTGTATAGCAAGACCATGACTAGAACACTTGAGAAAGGTCCTAGAAGTACTTAGGAAAGAAACATTGTTTGCTAACCAGAAAAAGTGTTCATTTGAAACATATATTATTGTCTGATGATGCATCCTTGATAGCCGATCTATTCTTTAGGGATGTAGTTAGGTTGCATGGTATGCCTGGGACAATAGTTTCTGATAGAGATTCTAAGTCCGTTAGTCTTTTTTGGAAAATATTGTGGAGTAAACTAGGGACTAAGCTATTGTTCTACACCACTTGTCATCCCTAAAATGATGGGCAGACTGCGGCAGTTAACAGAAGCTTGTCCACTCTTTTGCGTGCTATAATCAAAAAGAACATAAGAAGTTGGGAGGACTGCTTGCCTCATGTTGAATTTGCTTACGTCCATGCATTCGGCAACAAAGCAGTCTCCTTTCATTGTTTTATGGCTTCAATCCTTTATCACCTCTTGATTTGATGTCACTGCCTTTGAAAGAGCAATCTAACCTTGATGGCACCACAAAGGCAGAGTTTTTTAAGTCTTTGCATGAGCAGGTGAGAAGAAACATTGAGGAGAGAATCAAAGTGTATACTAGAAAGGCCAACAAGGGCAGGCGTGAGGTGATTTTTGAACCAGGAGATATGGTTTGGATTCACCTATGGAAAGAAAGGTTTCAGGCTGAAAGGAAATCTAAGCTAATGCCAAGGAAAGATGGACCATTCGAAGTTCTAAAGAGGCTCAACAACAATGCTTACCAACTTGACCTCCAAGGTAAGTATTCTATCAGCTCAACATTCAATGTGTCTGACTTGAGTCCTTTTGTTTCAGATGATTGGGATTCGAGGTCAAATACTTTCCAAGGAGGAGGGAATTGTGCGCCTATAGACAGGACAAATGCAAAACCAGTTGATCCATCAACTATCAACATGGTTGAACTACCATCTTGTAGACAATCAACTGGCCACTTGGGTGATCTAATGAAGACAGAGGACGGAGGGGACGATACACCGGAGTCAGAGGACGAGCTGAACGAGGAGGAGCGATGCAATGCAACATCAGCCAAGGAGTGTCTGAGCTCAAAGGAGGACAACCTAGAGGAGTTGATGGCGCAATGGGAAGCTTTTCATCGCCAAAATATGACTAAGGCACAAAATGGGTTTGACAACAATTGTGAGAACCAAGCCCAAAGAAGTGTTGGTTGAGACTCAGCCCATTCGACCCAAGAGGAGTCCACTGACCCAACTTGTGATCCACTTACCGTCTCGACTTGGCCAACAACAAGATCAAAGACCAAAGCCCATTTTAAGGCTGCTCTGAAGACGAGGGATCATGGGTAAGCATCAATCTCTTAACTACTGAAGAAGATCACGTGTGATCTAAATCAAATCCCATGTAATCTAGGATTTCTTTATTTGATTCGATTTTGTAAACCAAAAGCATGTAGGATTAGGATAGATCTTAGGGGTTTTTCATAGCTTAGGACTTCTATTTAAGAGCTTGTAGACGGCTGAAGCAGAACACAACACTTTTCAATAAAAAGCTTTAAGCCATAAATTGTCTACGTTACTATCTTCTTTGTTTAGAGCCTGAGCATCAAGCCTCACCTAGGGGAAAGAGATTTCCAACGTGAAGCACTTCAAATACCAACGAGATCAACTCGGTTTGAAGGAAGCCATAGCAACTTTAAGCCAATCCAACGCTTGAAGCCAAGTTCATCGTCCAAATCAGAGTGCCAGTAGCCTCTGACAACCCATCATCCATCCCTTTAAGTGATCTTGGAGCAAACGCCTAACCAAGGCTGTATCACATCAACAACTTGGAAAGGGGTAAGTTTTGTTGCTAAATGCATTAACCAAGGCACTCAGGAGTGTAGACAATGTCCTATTCACCGTTTCAGTTTGTCCATCAGTCTGAGGATGACAAGTTGTAGAAAACAACAATTTGGTCCCCAACTTAGCCTACAAAGTTTTCCAGAAATAGCTAAGGAACTTAGAGTCAATATCCAACACAATGGTCCTAGGCATTCCATGCAACCTAACAACCTCTCTAAAGAAAAGATCAGCTACATTAGATGCATCATCAGTTTTATGGCAATGAATGAAGTGTGCCATCTTAGAGAACCTATCTACTACCACAAAGATACTATCTCTACCTCTCTTAGTTCTACGCAAACCTAAAACAAAGTCCATGAAGATGTCAATCCAAGGGTGTTTTGGAATAGGGAGACGAGTATACAAACCAGTTGCTGAACTTTGGACTTAGCCTTTTTGGAAGTGACACACCTAGCACACACCCTTTCCACATCTTGCTTCATCTATGGCCAGTAGAAATGTTCCCGCAAGGTACTCAATGTCTTGGTCACTCCAAAATGACCCATCAAGCCTCCTCCATGCGCCTCCCTAACATACAATTCCCTCATTGAAACACAAGGCACACACAAGCGATTAACATAGAAAAGAAATCCTTTGACTTGTAAGTATCGACCACTAACATGTTTTAAAGTCTCTTTGTGAATGTCATGGAAATCAGGATTTCATTATAGCAATTCTTAAGGTGTTCAAAACCTAAGAGCTTTGTTTCCATGGACGAGAGAAGGGTATACCTGCGTGAGAGTACATCTGCCACTACATTCTCTCTACCTTGTTTGTAGTTGATGTAATATGGGAAGGTTTCAATGAATTCAACCCACCTTGCATGTCTCATGTTAAGCTTATGTTGCCCTTTGAGGTGCTTAAGAGCTTCATGATCTGTATGAATCAAAAACTCTTTAGGCCAAAGGTAATGCTGCCACATCCGAAGAGCCCTCACGAGTGTTGGAATGAAGAAGGTATTTATCTGAATTGGTATCCACTGGCCAATCCCCAGCCTGGACTTGAGAATCAGACTAGGCTGGACTTGGGAATCAGAAAAAGGGGAGTAGTGATCTGAATGAATAAAGAAGACAAAGAGATAAAACTGTATAAGGCTTTAAGGCTTTATAAGACTATATAAGACTTCATAAGGTTTTATAAGGCTATAAAGGTTCATAAGACTTTAAAATACTTTATAAGACAAAGAGATGAAAATTTAGTGGAAATAAGCTGGGTTGGAGGAATCAAGAAGAGTGGTGCATATGGACGAGTAGAAGAAGACTTGTCCGTACAAAACTTGCATCACAAGCTATTCCGTACAAGGGGAATGAGTTTAAAGTCGACCAAGGAATGCTCAGAACTCAATAGATCCGTTGGAGGCTCCGAGGCAAGTGGGAATTAAATAAAGTAAAAGATCACATGTTAACTTAAGAGAAAAGGAACTGTTGGATAGAGGCATCACTCGATTATCCAGATATATTATCCACCTTTCACCTCTGTCTCTCTTTTATGTTTAGTTTATTATATTGTTCCTTTAGCTATATATTGGCTTCTTGTAACCACAAAATGAATTAAGCAAAGAGGAGTTCTCTTTCTTCACCATTCTCAGATCCATTATACTCTCTAAATCTCTTATACTCTCTAGTTACTAAATCTCTCAAGCAATACTCTCAAACCTCACTTAATCTCTCTTATTCTTCATTGCAGTCTCTTTGATTCTCACTTAGTTCCTTATTCTCTTCCTCTTTAGTTTCGACCATACTCTGTCTCTACATTACTCTCGCACCTAAATCCATCAATTATCACATGGTATCAGAGCTCTCAAGCTCCTGAAAACCTATAAAGCTTCCGCAAATCAGTTTCTGATCTTCATCTTTTCAAACTTTGTTTCTTCGTATATCCTTTATCCTCTGGTCCAAAGGTCTTCCAGGAGGGAAAAACATCACCAGAACTCAATATAAAGGAGGTCTTTTGTCTATGGAACTCAAGAAAGCTTCAGCTCACTCCAGCAAGCTTCATCAAAGTCCAGATTCAAGCTCAATTTCTCACAAACTAGTTGGTACACTCTATTGTCCACAGGTGCAAAACTCTCCAAGATGGAGAACCCCAGAAGCATGGCGACTCCAATGGTGATTCCTGTAGTGCTCAAAGGCTAAAACTACCTCCTCTGGTCCAGATTTGTGAAGGCTGCTATTGGAGGGAAAGGCTTCTGGAATCATTGCACACAAGCAGCTCCATCTAATCTTGAAGATTGAGGCAAATGGCAGATAGAAGATTTCTTGTTTTGCTCATCCTCCAAAGCTCTCTTGAAGCTTATATTATGAAACCATACTCATACTGTGAAAGTGCTAAAGAGCTTTGGGAGACTCTCCACAAGGTTTATGGCAACTCATCCAACTTGAGCCGAGTGTGTGAGCTCAAAAGGCCATAAACGACCTGTCTCAAGAGGAGATGGAGTTTACTGACCACTTTGGAAAGTTCAGGTCCCTTTGGGTCGAGCTTGATATGCTAAAACCATCTACAACAGACCCAAACATCCTCAATGAAAGAAGAGAGCAAGACAAGGTGTTTGGGCTGCTCCTCACTCTTTATCCAGCCTTCAATGATCTAGTGAAGCACATACTGAGGTCATACAAGCTGACATCTCTTGAAGATGTGTGCTCTCCAATCCAAAAGGAAGTAGGGTCACACAATTTGTTTGAAGGAAAGGAGTCTCTTTCCCTTGCGAACCAAGCAGCTGCTTCTCTTGAGTCACCAAAGACTTATTACAAGAAGGAGGAGAGGAGAAGAGTCAGGTGTGAGCACTGCAGCGAGATGGTCACACCAAGGAGAAGTGTTGGGATCTTCACCCACACCTCAAACCTTCCAAGTTCAGAACCATGGCCATGGAGGCTCAAGGAACTAGCTCAGGTTCCTTGGTTGTAAGTTAAACTCCTAAACTTCAATAAGAGTTTGTTCATTTGTTTAAACTGTTTCTGGTTGTGTTGTATCTGGTCTAGGCGAGTTGTTTAGCACAAGTTTTGGGTCTTGTTGCATTGCTATTGTGTAGGAGTGTTTCCTGGTCTTGTATTGCATTCATAAATTGTTTAGGTTGATTAGATGAGTTTTCTAGTCTCTCCTTTTATAAAAGATTATAAAAGCTTATAAAAGCTTTTCTAAAAGCTTCTAAATGTCCATAAAAATTGCATGAATGCCTTGTAATTCATGAGTTATCATTCTTGTGCATTTAGTTAGTTGGTTTTCTTGAATTTGAACTAAATAAGTTGTTTAGATTCAGTCCATTGCATCTTGTTAATCATTATGGATCAAACTTGGTGAGTTATCAACATCTGATCCTAATGTGTGGTCTAATTCTTGCTGGAGTTTGAGTGGTGTATCAGGTACACAAGTGTTGTCCTCTGTCCATCATCAAACCATCACAAAGATCAAGGCTTTGCCCTTTATGTTCAGAGCCTACACATGATGTATCTTCCTGGTTGATCCAGAACCTACACATGATGTATATTCCTGCCCATCGAGAGATATCTTGTTTGGAGAACCGGTTGACTTAAGCGCAGGCTGTTTGGTTGTTGCGCTACTGGTTCAAGAGACAAGCGAGGAAGACTGGTGGTTTAAGGTATTGAAGCAGAGACCAAGGGTGGATCAGTTGGCTTAAGCACAAGTGTTGGTACTGTTGTGCTCATGGTTCAAGTTCAGTATTTCTCACTTCCAAGCTTGGTCCTTCACCTATACTATCTGGATTAACCTTGAGGAGGGGTAATGGTGGGCCTTTCTGAGGGTCCAAGTCGTCCATTGCCTCACCTCAGATCAAATGTGGAGTATGCAAGTGGTGGAGTTCACTCTTGCAACACTCTTTTCCAATTGGATCAAAGAAGCCATCTAGAACCCATTACAACCATGCAAGCTTGGTCCTTCCTATTTTCATTTCCAAGCTTGTGTTGATGAAACTTCCATGATCCGAGTACTGTCATACCAAGTAAAAATTAAAGTGGAGTTCACTCCCCACTATTCTTATGAAAGGTACCTTACTTCAGACTCAGTGTGCAAAGAACTGGTCCATCGTTAACTTTCAAGATGGCGAGTAGTGAGAAGAGAGGGGGAGAGAGAAACCAGGGTTTAAGAAGAGTCCAAGGTGTTGGTGTGTGCAAGTGATGGAGTTCATGCTTGCACCACAAGTAAGGCCATTATCCAGAGCCTAAGGACTCGACCATGAGTTATCTGAAGTTCCCTAGGCTCACTAGCCAATCCCCAGGCCTTGTTGAACTCTACTATTTTCCTTAGCTGGTTTTGTCCCAAATCGGTTTTCTGGCAAAGTTTTGTAATGAGGGGGTTTCTTCAAGGTTCCAAGCTTGTCCAAGGATCTCCTATTGTCAACCTTGAGGGGGAGTGTTGGAATGAAGAAGGTATTGAACTGAATTGGTATCCACTGGCAAATCCCCAGGCTGGAGTTGAGAATCAGACTAGGATGGACTTGAGAATCAAAAAAAGGGGAGTATTGATCTGAATGAATAAAGAAGACAAAGAGATAAGACTGTATAAGGCTTTATAAGACTATATAAGGCTTCATAAGGTTTCATAAGGCTATATAAGGTTCATAAGAATTTATATGACTTTATAAGACAAAGAGATGAAGATTTAGTGGAAATAATCTTGGTTGGAGGTATTGAATTGAAGAAATGAGGAATCAAGAAGAGTAGTGCATATGGGCGAGTAGAAGAAGACTTGTCTGCACAAAACTTGCATCATAAGCTATTCCGTACAAGGGGACAGAGTTTAAAGTCGACCAAGGAATGATCAGCACTGAGTAGATGCGTTGGAGGCTTAGAGGCAAGTGGGAATTAAATAAAGTAAAAGGTCACATGTTAACTTAAGAGAAAAACAGCTATTGCAGAGAGGAATCACTCTATTATCCAGATCTATTATCCACCTTTCACCTCTGTCTCTCCTTTATGTTTAGTTTATTATACTGTTCCTTTAGCTATCTTGTAATCACGAAATGAATTAAGAAAAGAGGAGTTCTCTTGCTTCACCATTCTCAGATCCATTGTACTCTCTGGTTACTAAATCTCTCAACCAATACTCTCAAGTCTCACTTAATCTCTCTTTTCTCTATTGCAGTCTCTTTGATTCTCACTTAGTCTCTTGTTCTCATCCTCTTTAGTTTCGACCATACTCTATATCTACATCACTCTCAACCTAAATCCATCAATTCTCACAAGGAGTGCATACAATTCCTTGTCATACGTGGGGTAGTTCAGTGCTGTTTCTCCTAGCTTGTCACTGAAGTAATCTATAGGCCTCCTTTCTTGAATCAGCACAGACCCAATGCCCACTCAAGATGCATCACATTCTATCACAAAAGTTTTAAGAAGTTCAGGCAATACAAGTAATGGGGCATTAGTTAACTTCTCGTTTAGGAATTGGAACACCTCTTCTTGGGCGTGTCCCCATGAGAACCAAACACTCTTTTTGATAACCTCAGTGAGTGGGGCAGCCAAGGTACTGAAGTATTTCACAAACCGTCAGTAAAAACCAGCTAGCCCATGAAAGCTTCGGACCTCTCCAATGGTCTTGGGTGTAGGCAACTCCCTAATGGCTTTTACCTTCTCTTCATCAACCTGTAAACCCTGAGAAGTCACAACAAAACCTAAAAAGACCAGGTTATCTGTTCCAAAAGAACACTTTTTGTAGTAAGCAAACAAAGTCTCTTTCCTCAGCACATCTAAAACTTGTCTCAAATGATCCACATGTTCGGCCATAGACTTACTATAGATGAGGATATCATCAAAGTAAAAAACAACAAATATGCCGATATAAGCTCTTAGTACATGGTTCATTAACCTCATGAATGTGCTAGGTGCATTAGTGAGACAAAAGGGCATAACTAATCATTCGTACAATCCTAGTTTAGTTTTAAAGGGAGTTTTCCACTCATCCCCTTTTAATTCTAATATAGTGGTAACCACTCTTTAAATCAACTTTAGAAAAAACACATGAACCATGTACCTCATCTAACATGTCATCTAAACGAGGGATAGGATGTATGTACTTAACTGTGATGTTGTTGATGGCCTTACAATCTACACACATTCGCCATGTTCCATCCTTCTTTGGGACAAGAATTACTGGTACTACACAAGGGCTCATACTCTCCCGGATATGTCCCTTCTCCAGTAAGTCATTAACTTGTTTTTGGAGCTCCTTAGTCTCGACAGGATTGTTCCTGTATGCTGGTCTATTGGGGAGTGTCGCCCCTGGAGCCAGATCAATCTGATGCTCAATACCTCTGATGGGAGGTAGGCCAACTGGATTATTTTCTAGGAAGACATCCTTATATTCCTTCAAAAGAGTTTCAATCTCTCTAGGAATAAATGGTACACTATTAGCCTCAGTTAGTAAACCTTTATAAATGTTTAAGATCATGGAATGTTGGTGAAACACTGCATCTTTTATATCTCCAGAGGTAGCTAACAAATTGAGATGACTTACCTGGTCTACCTCCTTTACCAACAAGGCCTTTCTAGCAGCCTCGGCCTCCTCTCGCCTTCTCTTGAGGCACATTTGGTCTTCATGTTCCTCCTATGGTGTGAATGGCACCAGTGTTATGTGTTTTCCTCCATGGATGAAGGAGTGTCTGTTGGTGAAGCCATCATGCATGGTCTTCTTTTCGTATTGCCAAGGCCTTCCCAATAAGATGTGGCTGGAGTCCATAGGAAGCACATCAGAAGAGATTTCATATTGTTACCTCCCAATGGAGATGGGTACCTTCACTTGTTTGGTAACCTTCAATTCACCCGTGTCATTCAACCATTAAAGAAGATATGGTTGTGGGTGTTTTTGGAAAGTCAGGTTGATTTTCTTCACCAAGGTTTCAGTGGCTGCATTGGTGAAACTACCCCCATCAATGATCAGGATGCACACTTTGCTTTCCACCATACACCTTGTGTGGAACAAGTTCTCTATGTGTTCTGTCTCTTTGGCTTTAGACTGAACATTAAGAGCCCTCCTCGTGACTAGCATTTCTCCCTTTGCTGGATAGTCCATGTCTTCTTCCTTAGACTCGTCCTTAGGTTTCTCATCTTCTGAGATAACCTCTCCACTATCCAGAATGGTCATAATTTTCTTGCTGGTATACTCACTGGCGTAATGACTTTCCCTGACACCTGAAGCACTTGATATTCCTAGACCTGGAAGGTGTTGCTGGTCCTTTGCCTTTGTCTTTACGGGTAAGAGTAGTGGTTGCTGATGAGCTGCCCTCCTTTGGCTTCACGTAGGACTTATCATCTCTGGAGTAGGATAGTTTAGAAGTAGACTCATATGGACTTCGAGTGGCACTTCTCCTCTTGTTATGTTGTTCAATGAGAGTAGCCTTATGAACCATCTCTTCAAAAGTAGAAAACTCTTGCATCTCCAACCGGTCTAGGATCTCTCGATTCAGTCCATCTTGGAATCTAGTCAAAGTGGCCTCCACATCTTCTTTCATATTAGCCTTGATCATAAGAGTCTCCAACTCTTGGTGGTACTCTTCTACACTCTTGGTACCTAGATTCAGCTTCCTGAGTTTCTTGTGAAGATCTCGTCCATAATGGCTTGGTACAAACCTTGCCCTTATGACCTCCTTCATTTCATGCCAAGAGGACACTTTCTCTTCTCCATTGCACCTTCTAAGGTTGGGCACATTCTGCCACCAGTTGATAGCATAGCCTTCAAACTCCGTAGAAGCCAATCTGACCTTCCTTTCTTCAGTAAAAATTTGGCATTTGAAAACGAATTCAATATTTTGCTTCAACTCAAGGTAGGCTTTTGGATCAGATTTTCCTTGGAATGGAGGTATGCGGAGCTTAAGATTACCAAGGTTTTCGTCTATTTGAGGTATTCTGTTGTTCCTGAAGGGTCTCCCCTCATCCTCATCATCAGCTAACTCCTCTTGTTCATTCCCTACTTCAATGGGTGCTACTCTCCTAGCACGGACTGGTGGTCTAGAGACCACTCCTCTGACTCTACCAGCTGCTCCATTTGCACCTACCTGTTTAACATTAGAGGGGTCAGCTTGAGCATAAATTTCTTCAGCATGCATTCTGAGTTGGTGGGTGAGTTCAGAAATCACGGTTTGGAACTGCAACTGGTCAAGGGCTATGCGCTGGATTGGTGGATCATCCACTAGATCGCCATCTCGCCTGTCTTCAGCCATCTTACCTACACAAGTTCTTATCAAAGGCTTAGTCAAATAAAAACTCTCTCTCACCCAGTTTAGCTCATCCAATGTCCCTGCTGTTCCCACAAGTTAAGTTCAAGAAAAAGTTCAATCACATAAGACCTAGAAATTTAACCCAAACATGGACAGATAGAAAGATTTGCAAGATTTTTGGTGCCAAACCGACTTTACCAACTCTTAACTCGATTTCTTCTCAGCTAGCTGGATTTCTCTTCAGCTTTTGTTTTCTTTTTGTTTTGTTTTCTTCTCTATTTTTTTTGATTGGATTGTGAGTTCTCTTTTTCTTTTCTTTCTTTTGTAATTCAAGAGTGGCTTGGTTTGACTTACAGCAGATAGATAGGAAAGAAGTGCTTGATGGAGTGAAACGAGTAGACTAGCAAACCCTAACCTTCAAGTGGCTCTGATACTACTTGGTACAGCCTGGGATAGGCTGGTGTTCCTGGATCACTTGAAGGGGATAGGCTTAGGTACATTCATGTGAAACATCATGCTTCTGGACACCTCCATTAGGTGTCAATTTTTCCTCTATGCCACACCATTTTTTTGAGGAGTGTGGGGGAAACAGGTTTGATGGATGTTGCCTTGTGTGGCAAGGTGTTGTTTGAAGGTTGTGCTAGTGTATTCTCCTCCATTATATGTCCTGAAGATCTTAATCTTGGCATGAAAGTGATTAGCAACATAACTTTGAAAGTTCCTAAAAGCTTCTAGCACCTTATCCTTTGATTTCAACAAAGTTAACCAGGGTACTTAGATTTTTCATCTATATATGTCACAAAGTACATATGTTGTTCCCTAGACTCACAGGGAGCTGTCCACACATCAGAATGAACTAAATCAAAGCAACTATCATATATGGTCATTGATTTAGGAAACATTGTTTTGCAATGTTTTCCTAGAATACAAGCCTAACAATCACTTTTAAAAGAAATGCTAGGCAACACGATGTTCAAGGCACGAGAGTGAGGATGTCCTAATCTAGCAAGCCATATTAAATCTTTTGGGAATTCAGAAACAGAATTTAAAGCACAAGATAAATTAGAAGCAAGCATTGTGTTCTCAAGCAGGTACAAGTCCCCCTTGGTTCCACCTTTGCCCAGCAACTTACTACTCTCAATATCCTGAAAATACACTTCATTAGGTGTGAATGTAACATGACAATTCAAATCAGTGGTGGCCCTTTTAAACCACAAAAGATTAGATGCAAAGGTTGGCATATAGAAGGCTTTAGACACTTTGTCAAACAAATTTAAATCACCTACACCTTTTATTGGTACCTTATTACCATTAGCTATCATGACATTACCTAGGGCTGGTTTTATATTAGTGATCATGTTTGAATCACTAATCATATGGTGTGATGCACCTGATCTATTACTAGTGGTCTAGTAGTATCTATTCCACTCAGGGCAGTACCAAAAATATAAGATGCAATAACTGTGATACCAAGGGTGTAAAGGATACCAAAGTTTTCTTTTAAGGCCTTGATGAGAGCCTCTATGTCAGAACGTTTGATGGTCTCATCCTGGTTGGTCCTTGCAGTGGGGTAAAATGATGTTGTTGCCACGACTTTTCCCATACCAGTGTTAGAGCACATCGAGGAGCATTCAGAGGGAGTTACTAGTTCAGCTCAATCATTTGAGAAATTAGCTCTAGCATCCCGGTACTGACTTCGTGGTTCCTTGAACTTGTTGGGCTTCAAATGAGGATGGAGTATCCAGCACTTATCCTTCATGTGGCCCTTCTTCTTGCAGTGGTCACATATAAAGACCTTCCTATCATCATTGTAAAATCCCTTGTTTGCTACTGGTCCTTCAGCTTGAGTGCTCATAACTAGCTCGCCTTTGCCTCCAAAAAGGCCAAGGGATCCTTGCTCCTTGTGTATCTGAGCACATACTTCTTCCATGCTTGGTAACTTGTCAGCTCTCAGTATATGTTTAATCAGGTCGGTGTAGGTTGGACTAGGGTGAGGAGTAGCCCAAATACCTTATCCTGCTGGGTCAACTGTGTGTTGTCTGAGCATCTCCAACTCAGCCAAAAGGGACCTAAACTTGCCAAAGTGAGTTGTGAAGTCCATATCTTCTTGACTGAGAGAGTTAATGGCCTTCTTAACATCAAAAACTCGAGTAAGGTTGGAAAGGTTTCCATAAACCTTGTAGAGAGTTTCCCATAAGACTTTGAAGCTTTCACAGTATGAATAAGCTTCCAAAATGGCTGGATCCAGAGTGTTTTGGATGAGAGAAAGGACCATGAAGTCCTCTTCAGCCCATTTGCCTTCATCCACCACGACGATATCCTTTCCATCTTCTCCTTGGATGGTCTGTTTTGGAGCTTCTCTAGTTGAGACATGACTCAATAAACCTCTTCCTCCAAGGGAAGTTTTCGTGAGTTTTAAAGATTCAGAGAGGTTTTAAGTGAAGAACATGATGAACTGAAGATCAAGAGAGAGGGAGAGGGAGAGAGCAAGAGAGGATTTCGTGTGAGACAGAAGAATAGAGAGGAAAATGAGTTTCCTTAGATATTTTAGTTCATGGTCACATCTATTAAATAGACTTGAGAATAAAAGAATAAACTAAACATTAAAGAGGGGACATATGTGAAAGGTGGATAATAGATCTGGATAATAGAGTGCTTCTTCTCTCCAAGAGCTCTATTTTCAAATCTATGTTCACACCTTAGTCCCATCTGAACTTCAAACTGATTCCCTTTATCTTCACACTGTTTCCACACGTGTTCCTTTTCCTTTATTTAATTACACTTGTCTCTGAGCCTCCAACGGATCTATTGAGTCTTTATAAGCCTTTATAAGGTATTTTGTACGGACAAGTCTCCTTCTACTCGCCCATATGCACTACTGTTCCTGTAGGCTTATATCTTCATCTTAATACCTTCAACCATCTGAATCCATTTTTCTTGTTGTCTTCTTTATTTCCAGCATATTTCTTCTTCATGTCAACACTCCCCCTCAAGCTTGACCATAGGGACTGGTCAAGCTTGGAAGCCATGAAGCATTCCCTCATTAAAACCTTAGCAAGGTAAAACCACTTGGGAGAAAAACCAAGTTAAGTAAAAAAAGTAAAACACTTCATGGAGGAGAGATCAGTGACATGTGAGGTCTATGAGTCCAAGCTTTGGACGAATGAACTCACAGACTTTAGTACTTGCAGCCTTGGTGAAGATATCAGCTAGCTGGTCTTCACTTCTTGTATAGCATGGCAGGATGATCCTTTGTTCCACAGCTTGCCTCACCTTATGACAATCAACCTCAATATGTTTGGTTCTTTCATGAAAGACATTGTTGGATGCTATGTGTATTGCAGCTTGATTATCACAGTGCATTGTGATTGGTGATGATGTCTCCACACCCAAGTCCTTGAGCAGGTTCGTGATCCAAATTAGCTCACTAGTGAGCTTCCTCATTGGTCTTTATTCTGCTTCAGCACTTGAGCAAGATACCACCTTCTGCTTCTTGCTCTTCCAAGTTACCAAATTGCCTCCAATAAAGGTACAATAGCTTGTTGTTGACCTCATGTCCACTCTATCTCTAGCCCAATCAGCATCACAATATCCCACTATCTCTCTGCTCTTGTTGCAACCCATCCACACTCCTTGTCCTGATGCTTCTCTTAGATACCTTAGAATCGTTTCCACCATGTTCCAATAGTGAACCTTAGGAGCTTGCATATGATGGCTAACTTGGTTGACTGCAAAGCACACATCTGGTCTGGTGATGGTGAGGTAGATGAGTTTCCCAACCATCCTCCTATAGTGCTTGACATCTTCATAAGGCTTGTCTACAATCTCCCCCTCACGCATCACCTTATAGCCATCTTCTAGTGAAGTCTTGGCTGCTCTTCCACCTAGATCACCTGCCTCACTTAACAAATCAAGTGTGTACTTCCTTTGGGATATAAAGAGTCCATCTTTAGATCGACATATCTCAATCCCTATAAAGTACTTTAACTCACCCAAGTCTTTGATATCAAATGACTTAAGAAAGGCTTTAAGTAAGAGAATACCTTACTTATCACTACATGTGATGATGATATCATCCACAGATACAAGGATCACTACAATTCCTTGTTGGCTGGTGAGAGTGAAGAGGGTGTGATCAGCTTCAGATTTTACAAAACCTCTTCCATTTAGGGTGGTGCTGAGCTTGTGATATCAGGCCCTTGGTGATTGTTTTAATCCATAAATGGCTTTCTTCAGTCTGAGGACATTTCCAGGCTTGACAAGATGTTCTAGACCAGGAGGTGGTCTCATATAGAATTCATCTTCAAGTTCTCCTTGTAGGAAAGCATTCTTCACATCCATTTGCCATAGATTCCACACCAAGTTCTCCTTGTAGGAAAGCATTCTTCACATCCATTTGCCATAGATTCCACACCAATTTCTCCTTGTAGGAAAGCATTCTTCACATCCATTTGCCATAGATTCCACTCCAAGTTAACTGCCAAAGATAGGATGATCCTTATGGTGTGAAGTTTGGCGACTGGTGCAAAAGTATCAAGGTAGTCTTCTCCATAGGTCTAAGTGAAGCCCCTTGCTACTAGTCTTGTTTTGCGCCTCTCCACTGTACCATCAGCATTGTACTTGATTGTGAGGATCGAACGACTTGTTACAGATTTCTTGCCTTTGGGAAGTTCCACTTCATACTAGGTATCATTGACAATCATTGCATTTGTTTGACTTCCCACTGATAAGGAACACACAGCTTGTATAGGATGTGCTACTACCTGGGAATTAAAGTACACCCTTGTGTTGATCCAGTTAGAAGCTGGTTGTTTGATTCTGGTACTCTTCTTAGTGGTGGTCGTGCTTCCTTATCATCATCTGAAGACTGAGTTTCATTTAACCTTAAACTCTCTTGTTCTTTTTTCTCAGCTTGATCATGAGTTGTTGCTGAGGTATCATGTTGTGGCTCAGCCTGATTGTCATTGCCCCCCTCATGATCAAGGGGAGGAACCCCGAACTCATCAGTACTTGACTCAGTTTTAGTAGATGGTGGTGGATCCCTCCGGGTATCCTCTGGTTCAATGTTCACCCTTGCTTCGGGCATACTGACCCCAAGACTTTCCATCACACGCCTAAGATTGCTTGCTCTATTAGAGGCTGATTGGGATAGGTTTTCCAGCTCATCCCAACTCTTGTCATTATAATACCCTCTTGATTCTACAAACTTCACATCCTTAGACACCATGACCCTCCTAGTCTCTGGTGCATAGCACTTGTACCCTTTTTGGTTTGGGGAGTACCCAATGAACATTTCCCTTGTACTCTAGGCTTCTAGCTTGTTCCTTTGCTCTCCTGGTATCAAAACAAAAGAAAGAAACCCAAACACAAGCATATGATCTATAGATGGTCTGGTTTTGTTGAGTACCTCAAATGGAGAGTGATCATGTAGGATTCTTGTGGGAATTCGGATCAAATAGCAGGCTGTCAACACTGCATCTCCCCAAAACCTTTTGGGTACACTCGTATGGAACATCATGCTCCTGGCCACCTCCATGAGGTGTTTATTCTTCCTCTCAGCTACACCATTCTGTTGAGGTGTGTATGGACAGCTGGTTTGATGGATCACCCCATGCTTTGCTAAGTGTTGTTTAAATGCATTGCTTGTGTATTCCCCTCCATTATCTGATCTAAATTTTTTTATCTTGGCATTAAAGTGATTCGACACATAACTCTGAAAATTTATAAAAGCTTCTAAAACCCTATCTTTTGATTGCAACAGTGTGATCCATGTGTATTTAGACTTCTCATCTATGAATGTCACAAAGTATCTATGATGTTCTCTAGATGCACATGGAGCAGTCCAAACATCAGAGTGAATAAGGTGAAAGAAATTTTCATAAATAGTACTTGATCCAGGGTACACACTTATGCAATGCTTGCCTAAGATACAAGCCTCACAATCACTTTTAAAGGAAATACTAGGCAGCATGATGTTCAAGGCACAAGAATGGAGATGTTCTAATCTAGCATGCCACATTACATCTTTAGGGAAACTAAAACTTGAATTTAAAGCACAAGATAAATCGGATGCAAGCTTGGTGTCTTCAGGCAAGTACAAGTCTCCCTTGGTCACACCTTTGCCAAGCAAACTACTAGTTTCAATATCCTGAAAGTAGATATCATTAGGAGTGAAGGTAACCTTGTAATTCAAGTCATTGGTTGCTCTCTTAACTGATGATAACAGGTTGGATGTGAAACTAGGCATGTAAAAAGCTTTAGAATCTTTTTTAAATAACCTAAGATCACATATCCCTTTTGTTGGTACTCTTTCTCCATTAGCTATCATAACATTTCCTAAGGCAGGAACAATATTTTTAATCAGGTTTTAGTTCACTAATCATGTGGTGGCTATCTCCTGAATCTTTAACTAAGGGATTTATCAATTCAGAACCATCTAAGGCATTCAAGGAGACACCACTATCTGAAGCATGTAAAGAGGTACCAAGTGTGTTACCAGAGTTGTGCTTGAGGCTCTTGATGAGAGCATCAATGTCAGAGCGCTTGATGACTTCATCTTGAGTGGTCCTCAAGGTTGAGCAGCTACTGGATGCTAAGGCCTTTCCCTCACCAGTTCCAAGTCCATTTGTCCTCAAGGTTGAGCGCATGGTTCCTCGAGTAGATGGCTCGCCCATATCACCAGAGAAGTTTTCTCTTGCATAATTGTAAGGGGTCCTGAACTTCTGAGGCTTGAGGTGAGGGTGAAGAAGCCAGCACTTGTCCTTCCCATGACTCTTCTTGAAATGATCACAAATCCACACCTTTTTGTCTTCAGCCTTAAAGTAACCTTTGTTTGCAACCCCTTCAACTTGGTTTGCCAAGACCAAGTCGCCTTTGCCTCCAAAGAGACC
Organism: Moricandia arvensis; assembly: GCA_905132765.1. Classification (NCBI taxonomy): domain Eukaryota; kingdom Viridiplantae; phylum Streptophyta; class Magnoliopsida; order Brassicales; family Brassicaceae; genus Moricandia; species Moricandia arvensis. Next base: position 88,205 of record CAJHQP010000230.1, on the reverse strand, counting down.
CACTGAGCCTTGCTCCTTCTGGATTTGAGCACAAACCTCTTCAAGTGTTGGTAGCTTCTAAGCCCGGAGCATGTGCTTGATGAGATCATTGTACCTTAGGTTTAGAGTAAGAAGCAAGGCAAATACTTTGTCTTGCTCTCTCCTATCATTCAGAACGTTTGGATCCAGGGTACTTGGTCTCAGCATTTATAACTCAGCCCGCAATGCTCTGAACTTGCCAAAGTGTTGATTGAAGTCCATTCTCTCCTGGTGAAGTGAGTTGATAGCCTTCTTGACTTCAAAAACTCTACTCAGATTTGAAATGTTGCAATACACCTTTTGCCGTGTATCCCACAACTCTTTTGAGTTCTCACAGTATGAGTAAGCTTCCAAGAAAGATGGCTCCAGACTGTTTTGAATAATGTACATCACCATGAAGTCCTTCTCACCCCATTTTCCATCGACAGTCACCACCTTCTCCACACCATCTTTGTCTTGAACGGTTTTTGTTGGGGCTTCTCCAACAGAAACATGTTCCCATAAGCCCCTACCTCCAAGTGATGTCTTGGCTAGTTTAGACCACAGCATATAGTTAACACCAGTTAAGGTCACTGGAATAGCCACAAGTTTTGAGTTCTCCATCTCGAATATCTTTTATCCAGTGGGTAAAAAAGTGTCTTAAGAGATTTCAAAATTAACAGAATGAAATAGAGATGGAACAGAGTAAAGATTGCGGAAGAAATAAGGAGAATAAGGTCTCAAGAGCTTGGATGCGCTGATACCATGTGAGTTTCAAAGATTCAGAGAGGTTCTAAGTGAAGAACATGATGAACTGAAGAACGAGAGAGAGAGAGGCAGAGAGAGAGAGGATTTCGTGTGAGACAGAAGAATAGCGAGGAAAATGAGTTTCCTTAGATATTTTAGTTCATGGTTACAGCTATTAAATAGACTTGAGAATAAAAGAATAAACTAAACATTAAAGAGGGGACAGATGTGAAAGGTGGATAATAGATGTTGGATTTTACCAGAGTATATAGATCTGGATTTGTGTGGGATGAACAAGCCTCTAAGGCTGATATGAACTCAAAATGATGAAGAGAAAGGGCTCTGGTTCACTTGTGTTTACTTGTATCAAAACCAGAGACTAAAGGAGAATTGGATAGATTAAGAAGACTAAGAAAGAGGTAGACTAAGAAGGATTTCGACTCAAAACACAAGCTTTTATTTCTGGAAGTGGAGAGGGGTTTTTTCCCCTTACTCCCTTAATGATTACACTCGACAGAGATCAGTTTATATAGAGAGAGATGGAAAGATACACGTATTAAAAACCTAAGGAGACTAAGCATGTGGAGTCAAGGTAACCAGGCTGGTTAATTTGAATCTTGTGGGTCAGAAGCTCCACACGTTTGGACAGGCTGTCAAGGAGCTCTTCCGTTTCTTTTGGGCGAGTGGATAAGGAACCTTATCCATAAACGGCTCCTTTCCCCTCTCTTTCTTCCTTTGGTGAGTGGATAACCTTATCCACACCTTAGCTCTTTCCAGGAAGCTTCCTTGGTCGAATATACCAAGGCATCTTCTCCTTTTCCCAAACTTTTTCTTTAGTCGCAAGTCTTTGATCTTTCTTACAAACCCAAACCTTCCTTGCCTCACAAGTCTTGAAGCTTCCTTGGCAAACAAGTCTTGGTCATTTTAGGGTCTCATTCTGTGCCCTAAATTCCCAAGCCTCAAAACCATATTCTAAGATCAAATGGTCGAGTCTTAATGTTTCTGGGTCGAGTCTGGTCCGTACGGATCTGTACAGTCCGAACGGCCGTCCGTACAACTCACCCAAACATAGACAATTTGATCCCTTCTCTTCACCAGAGCTTCCCTAGATCTTCCTTAGACTTTTCCTTGATGTTTCATAGCCTCTTGTACACTTATCAGTTTCCCACAGCATTCTCAACACTCCTTGTACAAGATCTCTTCACACCATCTATCTTCTTTCACTCCATCTCATCTCTTTACTCGTTCATTGTCATCTCTTCAAGTAACAGTACCCCTCAAGCTTGACTCTAGTGATCCTAAGTTAAGCTTAGAACCTTGAAGAGCTTCCTCTTCAAAAAACTCACCAAGGAAAACCCTTTTGGGATAAAACCTTGATGAGGGACAAAGAGTAAAGTCATCAAGGCCTAGGGATTGGCAAGTGGGTCTTTGTGTCTTGGATCATTGTGATGGACACAAAGACCCTGGATCATGGCCTAACTGTGGTGTAAGTCTAATCCAACTTGGATTGCTCACCACTAACTCTTCTTGAGCTCATCTAGCTCATCTCACACTGATCTTGGTCTCTCCCCCTTTCACCCAACCTCTTGTTAGGTTTAAGTGTTCGGATTACCAGATACAACTCCATCTTCATACTTAACCTTGGTTGCTTCTTCTTCTTAACTAACCACCGATGATCTTCTCTTCATAGATCATTGAAGCTTCTCAATACTCCCCCTCAAGCTTGGGACTGAGTCTTTAGGAAGACCCAAGCTTGGAAGGACAGCTTCATGATCTTGATCAACACACCACTGCACACTCTCTTCTTGAACTCGCAATCTTGTATGGAATGCTGGTAGATGCCTCAGTCTTCTGTTCAACCACCTCACTTCAGAAGCCGCATTGTAGAGTAACCTTTTCTTCACACGGCCAAGAGTGCTCTGAACACTCTCTTGTCTAGACTTGCCAATGTCTAAACCTAGATGGCTTAATCTTCTCTTCTTGGTGCAATGGTGAGGAGGAACCAGGTCTTGAACTAAAATCATCAGGTAGCTCAAACAAGTCCCCACCTCAAGCTTGAATTGAGTCTAGGTTCAAGCTTGAAAGTCAGACTCAATGAGCATCCAAACCAGGAGCAAACCACCCCAACAGCTGCACTTAAATCACTGATCCACCTTCATGTCTTCAGCTTCAAGTACCCTCAGGTCACCGTCCTCCTCAAGCTTCAGTGATGACCTTGCCTTGTGAATCTTCACTGAACCATGAGCACATCACTCCCAACAGCTGCGCTTAAGTCTACTGGCTTCATGCACAAGCACCAACAACTCTCCACTGCTCCAGCAATGGGCATTGCCTTCCTCTTTGTCTCGAATGGACGATGAACAAGAACACTCCTTGTGAACCGGAAACACACTCAAAATTCAGACAAGATAAGACACACTTGCATTGGGATCAAACCTTGACTAATCATCAAGTTTGATCACTAATGTCAAAAGCTTTGCACTTAGACAGCATCTCATTATCATTAAGATCCATCTAATGTAAGATTACCACTCTCTAAATGCTATCACAAAGAACTTAGGCAACCATTCTCTGCCTTAAACGACCCTTAGACTTTAGTCTAAATGTCTCAACCTTAAGGCAGTCCCAATGACAATAGGATACAACATCTTTAACCTATTCAACTAATGAATGCAATCCGGATTAGATACAACTATCTATCATCCTAGAAAGACATTAATTTAAAATAGAGACTAAGCATCATTATTCCAAACACAATACCCAAATGCATTACTTTAATCAGTTTCTATTCATGTATGCAAGCAGATTCAGAACATGCTATCTAATATCATGTCAAGCAACAATTAGAACTGGAGTAAGCATTTTAAAAACTCAACCATTCACACGAGTCTCATCTAAGCATCTGGGATAGATTCTAACCATTCATATCTATCAATCTTAACACATCCCCAGGTCTCAAACACATCACACAACACATCCAGTTCATAAAGTATCAAGCTTTATACAAGGGACAGTAGGTTCTTACAAACAACAAACTAGTGTTAGTTCCTTGACCACCTTTGATCCATGGAAAGATTAGGGGCTATTGGTCGCGGCTCCAACACCTCCTTCCTCCATGGACCTTCCCTTGGACTCTCCATGACTAAAGTCCCCACCTTTCTTCATAGTTTGGTCGCCCTTACAAATAACAAGTTGAAAGCTTTCACCTTTCTTCCTGGTCTTTGAATAAGGACTCACGCCTGGACTGATTTGATGAATAGGGTAGCTAATCCACTCCATAACTCCTGGATCCGTGGCTCTCCTTTCTTCTGGATGGTATGAGAGAGTATGGAACTTCAAGAACACATTATGGGCTTTCCGGATGAACACCTTCATGTAGAAATTGAACTGGCTGGAAAGGAGGTGACTTTCTTGTTTTGAATGGCATGAGAGAAAGCCTTGATCTTTGCGGAAGCTAGGAACCAAGTTCTGATGAACCTGGCTCTGATACCATGTTGGATCTTACCACAATATATATATATATATATATCTTGGTTTGTGTGTGATGAGCAAGCCTCTAGGGCTGATATGAACTCGAAATGATGAAGAGAAAGGGTTCTGGTTCACTTGTGTGAACTTGAATCAAAACCAGAGACTAAAGGAGACTTGAAGATTAAGAAGACTAAGAAAGAGGTAGACTAAGAAGGATTTCGACTCAAGAACACAAGCTTTTATTTCTGGAAGTGAAGAGGGGTTTTTCCCCCTTACTTCCTTAATGATTACACTCGACAAAGATCAGTTTATATAGAGAGAGATGGAAAGCTACACGGTTTAAAACTCTGAGGAGATTAAGCATGTGGAGTCAAGGTAACCAGGCTGGTTAATTTGAATCTTGTAGATTAGAAGCTCCACACATTTGGACAGGCTGTCAAGGAGCTCTTCCTTTGCTTTTGGGCGAGTGGAAAAGGAACCTTATCCATAAATGGCTCTTTTCCCCTTTCTTTCTTCCTTTGGTGAGTGGATAACCTTATCCACACCTCAGCTCTTTCTAGGATGCTTCCTTGGTCGAATATACCAAGGCATCTTCTCCTTCTTGCGCAAACCTTCTCTTTAGTCCCAAGTCTTTGATCTTTCTTACAAACCCAAACCTTCCTTGCCTCACAAGTCTTGAAGCTTCGTTGGCAAACACGTCTTGGTGATTTTAAGGTGTCATGCTGTGCCCTAACTTCCCAAGCCTCAAAACCATCTTCTAAGATCAAATGGTCGAATCTTAATTTTTCTTGGTGGAGTCTGGTCCGTACGGTCCGTACAGTTCGTACGGTCGTACGGCCATCCGTACAACTCACCCAAACATAGACCATTTGATCCCTTCTCTTCACCAAAGCTTCCCAAGATATTTATTAGACTTCTACTTGATGTTTCATAGCCTCTTGTACACTTATCAGCTTCCCACAACCTTCTCAACACTCCTTGTACAAGATCTCTTCACACCATCTATCTTCTTTCACCCCATCTCATCTCTTTACTCGTTCATTGTCATATCTTCAAGTTAACACTCCCCCTTAAGCTTGACTCTAGTGATCCTAAGTCAAGCTTGGAACCTTGAAGTATGAGATTTTAAACTAAGAGAAGTATGAACCAGATTGAGAAGATTTGAGAAGAATGGATGAGACATTTGTTTAGAACCAGAGAGAAGTTTATGAAGAACTCGAAATAAAGTGAAGAAGAAGAGAAAATGATTCTCCTTGATTTATTTCGAGTGAGGATGATACAATATATAGAGAGTGCTTTACAAGGAAAAGCAAAGGTAAAGAACAATAGATGTGGCCGGTCAAGGGTGAAGGCGCGGCTAAGTTTGAACTTGTGGCTGAGGAGAGAAGAGCATCTTGGTATCTTGGACTAGATGCTCCAGCTTTGGAAAGCATGGATGCGCGGACCTTATCCTCTCCAACGTTCGGATAATGTAGTAACTTCGAGTGGTAACTACCCAAGTTAACTCCCCCGAGTTGGTTTCCGCCATGATGACTTTTACTCTTGTTCATTGGTCAAGAAGTGTACGGTCGACCTTGCACGGCATTGTACGGCCTGTACGAACTTGTACGGCCTTGTACGAACATGTCGACCTCACTTCCTCTCTCCTCTTTGTTCACTCTTGATCAATCCATAGTATCATCCTCCTCTTTATTTAGACTCATTTCCACACTCCCCCTCAAGCTTGATCAAGGGAACCGATCAAGCTTGGATATCCATGAATATCCCTTTCATTAAAAACCTCATTATAGAAAACCCAATTGGATAAAACTATAATGAGGGAAAAAGAGTGGAGTCTTCATGGCGTAGGGGACTATGGATGAGAAAGATCACCGAGTCCCAAATAGAGTGAATGGCTTGTTCTCTTCAATCTCCCCCTCAAGTGTTAGTTTGTACCCTTCTTCCAAGGGTGTCTTGGCTGGTTTCCCATCTACAGTACTTGCATCCTTTAAGCGATCAAGTGTGTACTTCCTTTGGGAAAGAAATAGTCCATCCTTGGATCGACACATTTTTATTCCAAGGAAGTACTTTAGGTTACCGAAGTCCTTGATATGAAATATGGATTTAAGGAAATCTTTAGTAGATTGAATACTAGTTGTGTCACTCGCTGTTATGATGATATCATCAACATAAACAAGGAGGACAATGATACCTGAGGTTGAGGTGAGAGTAAAGAGGGTGTGGTCGAGTTCTGATCTCACAAAGCCTCGGCCATTCAGGGTAGTGCTTAGCTTGTTGTACAAGGATCTGAGAGATTGTTTGAGACAATAGATTGCCTTTTTCAACCGGAACATGTTTCCTGGTTTCACCAAATGCTCAAGACCAGGTGGAGGATTCATGTAGACTTCATCTTCAAGCTCCCCTTGGAGAAAGGCATTCTTGAGGTCCATTTGCCATAGTCCCCATTTCAGATTGGTTGCAATAGAGACCACAATGCGGATAGTGTGGAGTTGGGCCACTGGTGCAAATGTGTCCAAGTAGTCTTCACCATATGTTTGGGTGAATCCTCTAGCTACCAGTCTAGTCTTGTGTCTCTCAATTGTGCCATCCGCATTGTACTTGATTGTGAAGATCCATTTGCTTGTGACAGCTTTCTTTCCTCTTGGTAATTCAGCTTAAAACCAAGTTCCAATCTTGATCATTGCATCCCTTTCACTACTTATTGACTCTCTCTGTAAGATTTTACCAGAGAGTAGTGGATCTGGTTTGTGTGTGATGAACAAGCCTCTAAGGCAGTGATGAACTCGAAATGATGATGAGAAAGGGTTCTGGTTTGCTTGTTTTAACTTGAACCAGAAAAAAGATTAAAGAGAGATTTAGATATAATAGATAGATTAAGAAAGGGATAGATTAAGGAGAGACTGATTCAAGAACAACAAGCTTTTTATTTCTGGAAGTGGAGAGGGGAAATCCCCCTTACTCCCTTAAGTGTTACAAATCGCCAACTAGAACAATATATAGGCATTACAGGTTTCTGGACCATAAACCTAAATCTAATGGCTGAGATAGCACTTGAGAATGAATGGCTAGGATGGCTGGCGAGTTTGAATCTGCTCAAGGGAAGGAAGGCTTGTGATTGGCTGTCCATAGGCTCCTCTTAATCTGGCTGGTTCTTTGGCTAGAGACATAGTCTCCTTTGCTCTTCTTTTCCAGCAAGTGACAGCCAGAACCAGCCTGTCATCCCACCTTATCTTCTTTCTTGAACAAAGCATCTTCTTGGTATCTCCTTGATGCCATTTTGTTTTCTCTTGATCAGAACCACTTGGTTTAAGTCCCAAGCTTTGCTCAGACCTCTAGGGAGCGTACGGATAGGTTATGGTTCGTACACTTTCGCCCTTTTTTTGCACAAAGCTTAAAACACTTCAAATGGTCGAGTATCAAAGTTCTCGGTCGACCTTGGTCCATCCGGATCCGTACAGGTCCGTACAGAATCCATAATAGTCGCTCTATTTTTTCACACTTAACCATTTGATCCCAAATGGTTCCTAAAGTCCCTCCTGTACTTGTTCTTCACTTTACATTAGCTTCAGGACCCTTCTTGATACCTTTAAACACTTCCAAAGCCTTCTTAGACAACCTCCGGAGGTCTTGCCCTATTTTTTCACATTCGACCATTTGATCCCAAATGGTTCCTAAGTCCCTCCTGGACTTGTCCTTCACTTTACCCTAGCTTCAGGACACTTCTTGAAACCTTTAAACACTCTTAAAGCTTTCTCAGACAATCTCTGGATATCTTGTCCTATTTTTGCACGAGACCCTAACTTTTCCCAAACTCATCCTTTTGTTCTATTTCATCTCTTCAAGTTAACACTCCCCCTCAAGCTTGAATCTAGTGATCTTAAGTCAAGCTTGGAACCTTGAAGAGCTTCCTCATTAAAAACATCACCAAGGAAAACCCTTTTTGGGATAAAACCTTAATGAGGGAAAAAGAGTAAAGTCTACAAGGCCTAGGGATTGGCCAGTGGGTCTTTGTGTCTTTGGATCATTGTGATAGACACAAAGACCCTAGATCATGGCCTCCATGTGATGCAAGTCGGATCAGACATTCCTTGCACATCACCAAGTCTTCTTGAGCTCATCTCACACTGATATTGGTCTCTCCCCCTTTCCCCCAACCTTCTATTGGGTTTAAGTGCTCGGATTACCCAGATACAACTCCATTGAGTACCATCTTCATTCTCTGCCTTGGTTGCTTCTTCTTCTTGAATAACCACCAAGTACTCCATCTTCACAGATCATTGAAGCTTCTCAACACTCCCCCTCAAGCTTGGGACTGAGTTTAGGAAGAACCAAGCTTGGACAGGATGATAGTTTCATGATCTTGATCAACACACCACTGCACACCCTCTTCTTGAACTCGCCATCTTCAATGGAATGTAGGTAGATGCCTCAGTCTTCTCTTCAACCACTTCACTTCAGAAGCCGCATTGTAGAGTAACCTTCTTCTTCACACAGCCAAGAGTACTCTGAACACTCTCTTGTCTAGACTTGCCAATGACTAAACCCAAATTGCTTCATCTTCTCTTCTTGGTGCAATGGTGAGGAGGAACCAGGTCTTGAACTTAGATCACCAGGTAGCTCGCTCAAGTCCCCACCTCAAACCTGAATTGAGTTTAGGTTCAAGCTTGAAAGTGAGCCTCAATGAGCATCCAAACCAGGAGCACACCACCCCAACAACTGCTTAAATCACTGGTCCACCTACAGGTCTTCAGCTTCAAGTACCCTCAGGTCACCGGCCTCCTCAAGCTTCAGTGATGACCTTGCCTTGTGAATCTTCACTGAACCAGGAGCACACCACATCAACAGTTGCGCTTAAGTCTACTGGTTTCCTTCACAAGCACCAACAACTCTCCACTGCCTCAGCAACGGGCAAGTCTTCCTCTTTGTTCTGGATTGATGCTGAACAAGGACACTCCTTGTGAATGTGAAACAACATTCAAACTCCAAATAAGATAAGACACACTTGCATTGGGATCAAACCTTGACTAATCATCAAGTTTGATCACCAATGTCACAAGCTTTGCACTTAGACAGTATCTCCTTGTCATTAAGATCCATATAATGCAAGCTTACCATTCTCTAACTGCTATGGAAGAACTGATCAGGAACTATCACAAGCAATTAGGCACACAACTCCTGACTTAAACGACCTTTAGACTCAATTCTAGGTGTCTTAACCTTAACGCAGTAATAATGACAATAGAATGCAGTAGCCTTAACCTATTCTATTAATGAAAGTAAGCTGGATTAGAGACAACCGTCTATCATCCTAGTAATAATGACAATTGGTTTGCTTATGTTAACTTAAACCGGAAACATAGATTAAAGTGAGATTTGGATAGAATAGATAGATTAAGAAAGGGATAGATTAAGGAGAGACTGATTCAAGAACAACAAGCTTTTTATTTCTGGTAGTGGAGAGGGGAAATCCCCCTTACTCCCTTAAGTTTTACAAATCGCCAACTAGAACTATATATAGGCTTTACTGGTTTCTGGACCATAAACCTAAATCTAATGGCTAAGATAGCACTTGAGAATGAATGGCTAGGATGGCTGGCGAGTTTGAATCTGGTCAAGGGAAGGAAGGCTTGTGATTGGCTGTCCATAGGCTCCTCTGAATCTGGCTGGTTCTTTGGCTAGATAAATAGTCTCCTTTGCTCTTCCTTTCCAGCAAGTGACAGCCAGAACCAGCCTGTCATCGCACCTTATCTTCTTTCTTGCACAAAGCATCTTCTTGGTATCTCCTTGATGCCATTTTGATTCTTCTTGATCAGAACCACTTGTTTTTAGTCCCAAGCTTTGCACGGACCTCCAGGGAGTGTACGGACAGGTTATGGTCCGTACACTTTCGCCCTATTTTTGCACAAAGCCTAAAACACTTTAAATGGTCGAGTATCAAAGTTCTGGGTCGACCTTGGTCTGTACGGATCCTTACAGGTAAATACAGAATCCGTACGGGTCGCCCTATTTTTGCACACTTGACCATTTGATCCCAAATGGTTCCTAAACTCCCTCCTGGACTTGTTCTTCACTTTACATTAGCTTCAGGACCCTTCTTGATACCTTTAAACACTTCCAAAGCCTTCTTAGATAATCTCCGGAGGTCTTGCCCTATTTTTGCACATTCGACCATTTGATCACAAATGGTTCCTAAAGTCCCTCCAGGACTTGTCCTTCACTTTACCCTAGCTTCAGGACACTTCTTGAAACCTTTAAACACTCCGAAATCTTTCTCAAACAATCTCTGGAGATCTTGCCCAATTTTCCATGAGATTCTAACTTCCCCCAAACTCATCCTTTTGTTCTATTTCATCTCTTCAAGTTAACACTCTCCACACCCTGTGCTTCATTGCCTCTTCAAAACTGCTTGGGATCTCTTCTCCATCAAGTACTCCTATGAATACCTGATGTTCGGTTGGATAATACGCCAATGAGCATGTACCTCCAAGAGGGCTTGCCACTGCTTCAGCATTGAAGTAGACCCTTGTATTCTTCCAATGGGACAGATGGTGCCTAGTTCTGGTGCTTTTTCTCAGTGGTTGAGCTTCGGGTTGGACTTCTGGTATAGGTTCTGGAACAGCTGCTTCTGACTCTTCTCCACTACTATGACCTACATCTTCTTGTTGATGGCCGGCTTGATCATGGTGAGTTAAGTCTTGAACTGAGCTTTCCTCGTGCTGGTCAAGATCTTCTTCATTTCCCCCTTCATGATCAACTCGGGTATCTTCAGTAGTATTGGGCTCTTGAGGTGGTGATGTTAGTTGTTGGCTAGGTTCCTGATCCTGGGACATGTTGATACCCAAGCTCTCTAGGATTATCCTTAAGTTTGTAGCTCGGTCAGTCGGGTCTTGAGATAGATCTCGAAGGTCATCCCACTTGTTATCTTCATAGTACCCTCTCCCTTCCACAAAATTCACATCTCTAGACACTAAGACTTTCATTGTCAACGGATCATAGCATTTCTATCCTTTTTAAGTGGTTGAATACCCAATAAACATGGCTTTGGAACTCCTTGGCTCCAGTTTGTTCCTCATCTCTACAGGAACTAGAACATATCAAAGACACCCAAACACTCGAAGATGATCTAGAGATGGCTTTATCTTTTTAAGGACCTCAAATGAAGAGACATCTTTCAGGATTCTTGTAGGGGTACGGTTGATCAGGTAGCAAGCTGAGATGACTGCATCACTCTAGAACCTCTTTGGGACATGTCTATGGAAAATGATCAACCTTGCCACTTCCATAAGGTGGCGGTTCTTCCTCTCAGCTACGCCATTATGTTGAGGAGTGTAGGGGCAACTAGTCTGATGAATGATCCCTTTCTTGGTTAGATGATCTTTGAAAGCATTGCTGGTATACTCCCCTCCATTATATGTTCTAAAAATTTTGGGCTACAGTTGTTAGCAATATACGATTTGAAATTTTGAAATGCCTCTAAGACTCTATCCTTAGACTTAATAAGGGTGATCCAAGTATATTTCGTTTTTTCATCAATTAAGGTGACATAATACTTTTGATTCTCTCTAGATAAGCAAGGGGCAGTCCACACATCAGAATGCACTAGATCAAAGCAGTTTTCATAAATGGTTCAGGACCTTGGAAAGACTGATTTGCAATGTTTACCCAAGATACAAGATTCACAGTCATTGTTTTTAAACTAAACACTAGGAAATATGAAGTTCGAAGCTCTACCATGTGGAAGACCTAGTCTAGCATGCCATAATGCATCATTATTCAAACAGAAAATGGAACTAAACGCGCAATTTAAACTAGATAGAGGCTTGACATCTACAAGCAAGTAAAGGTCTCCTCTTGTGATTCTTTTTCTAATCAGCTTACTTCTCTTAATATCCTGAAAATCACATCATTAGGACTAAAAGTAACTTTGCAATTTAGATCAGGGGTAGCCCTTTTTACAGAAAGCAGATTAGATGTGAATTCAGGCATGTAGAAAGCTTTAGAATCCTTTTCAAATAAGCGCAAGTTTCCAATTCCTTTAATAGGTATCCTATCTCCATTTGCTATCATAACATGACCTAAAGCCGGTTCTATGTCTTTAATCAGTCTAGTGTCACTTATCATATGATGAGGTGTACCAGAATCAATGACTAAGGGTTTAGGTAATGAGGATGAAGCAAGATATACACTATCAATGTTTTGAATACTAGATGCAGCAAGAGAGGTTCCAACAACAGTGGACACCCTAGGCATTTCTAAATAGCTACCTACTGCCAGACAAGAGTACTATTTGAAGGCTTTGATGAGAAGGTCTAGTTCGGATCTCCTCATTAGACCATCATCATTGCTCTTCAAGGTTCCATGAGTGGTGAGAGCTTTGGCTCCACTATGCCACTTGTGAACTAAGCTCTTGCATCCCGGTCTCTGGCAGCAAACTTAGGCGGTTTGAGATGTGGGTGGAGGATCCAGCACTACTCCTTCCTATGGCCTCTGCGCTTGCAATGCTCACATCCACCAGTCCTTCTGTCTTCAGTCTTGTATGACACTCGGTTTGCCTGAGGGTTATTCTAAGTAGCCTCAACAGCCTTGTTTTCCAGAGCAAGGTGTCCTTTCCCTCCAAATAGATCAAGGGATCCTTGCTCCTTTTGGATCTGAGAACACACCTTTTCAAGGGATGGAAGCTTCTCGGATCTGAGGATGTGTTTGATGAGGTCGTTGTATGCTGGGTTGAGAGTAAGCAAGAGACCAAACACCTTGTCTTGTTTACGCCTTTCTTCAAGCATATCTGGATCCATAGAGTTTGGCCTCAACATCTCAAGTTCAGACCACAAAATCCTAAACTTTCCCAAGTGTTGAGTAAACTCGATCCCTTCTTGGCTAGGTTGTTGATGGCTCATTTACTTCAAACACACGGCTGAGGTTCTGATGTTTCCATTGACCTTCTTCAGGGTATCCCAGAGATCTTTAGCCGTCTCACAGTAGGAGTAGGCTTCAAGTATGGATGTGTCTAGAGAGCTTTGGAGGATGGTTACAACCATCATTTTTTCCTGCTCCCACTTTGCAACATCGGTTGTGACAATCTCCTTGTCACCATCTTGGACCGTCTGTCTTGGTGCTTCAGAGCTTGTAACATGGCTCCATAAGATTTTGCCTCCGAGAGCTGTCTTCAGCAACCGCGACCATATTAAGTAGTTCATTCCTTTGAGAGTAACCGGAATGGCGAAGGTTTTGAGATTTTCCGTCTGGAAAGGCTTGAACTTGAAGGTAACTCTTCAAAAGGTTGAAACTTGAACTTAGAACAGAGTATTTGCGGAAGAAAAATCTAGATATCCGAGCAACCTGGCTCTGATACCATATTAGATTTATAAACTAAGAGAAGTATGAACGATATTGAGAGGATTTGAGAAGAAAGGATGAGACTTTTGTTTAGAACCAGAGAGAAGTTTATGAAGAACTCGAGAGAAAGTGAAGAAGAAGAGAAAATGATTCTCCTTGATTTATTTCAAGTGAGGATGACACAATATATAGAGGGTGCTTTACAAGGAAAAGCAAAGGTAAAGAAATAATAGACGTGGCTGGTCAAGGGTGAAGGCGCGCCTAAGTTTGAACTTGTGGCTGAGGAGGGAAGAGCATCTTGGTATCTTGGACTAGTCGTTCCAGCTTTGGATAGCCTGGATGCGCGGACCTTATCCTCTCCCATGTTCAAATATGGTAGTAACTTCGAGTGGTAACTCGTCAAGTTAACTCCCCCGGTTTGGTTTCCGCCTTGATGACTTTTACCCTTGTCCTTGCTCAAGAATTGTTCGGTCGACTTTGTACGGCATTGTATGGCCTGTACGGACTTGTACGGCCTTGTACGGCCTTGTACGGACAGGTCGACCTCACTTCCTTTCTCGTCCTTGTTCACTCTTGATCAATCCATAGTTTCATCCTCCTCTTTATTTAGACTCATTTCCACATGAAGAGCTTCCTCATTAAGAACCTCACCAAGGAAAACCCCTTTGGGATAAAACCTTGATGAGGGAAAAAGAGTAAAGTCCTCAAGGCCTAGGGATTGGCCAGTGGGTATTTGGATCTTGGATCATTGTGATGGACACAAAGACCCTGGATCATGGCCTAACTGTGGTTTAAGTCTAATCCGACTTGGATTGCTCACCACTAACTCTTCTTGAGCTCATCTACCTCATCTCCGACTGATCTTGGTCGCTCCCCCTTTCACCCAACCTCTTGATGGGTTTAAGTGCTCGGATTACCAGATACAACTCCATCTTCATACTCAGCCTTGGTTGCTTCTTCTTCTTAACTAACCACCAAGGATCTTCTCCTCACAGACCATTGAAGCTTCCCAATAATAGAGTGCTTCTTCTCTCCAACAACTCTATTTTCAAATCTGTGTTCACATCTTAGTCCCATTTAAACTTCAAACTGATTATCTTGACATTGTTTCCACACGTGCCCCTTTTCCTTTATTGAATTCCACTTGTCTCTGAGCCTCCAACGGATCTATTGAGTCTTTATAAGCCTTTATAAGGTCTTATAAAGTCTCCTTCTATGGAATACCTTGAACAGTAACCTTTTGTACGGACAAGTCTCCTTCTACTCGCCCATATGCACTACTGTTCTTGTAGGCTTATATTTTCATCTTAATACTTTCAACCATCTGAATCCATTCTTCTTGTTGTCTTCTTTATTTCCAGCATATTTCTTCTTTATGTCAAAAGTTTTCACCAATCTAGACCATGGAAGGTAGTTCATTCCCTTCAGAGTCACTGGAGTGGTCGCAAGCTTGATATTCTTTATCTTCTCTTGCTATTAACCACTGGGTAATAGGGTGAGACTTGATGAAATTTTGAACAAAAACTGGAACAGAATGCTTTGCGAAAGTAGAGAAAGGTTTCAAGAGCTTTGTAGCTTTGATACCATGTTAGAATTGTTAGAATAAGAAGATTTAGAGTCTGGTTTGTGTAGAATAATTGTAGAACAGGAAGAACAAAAAGAACTTAGGGAGAGAGAAGAGAGAATTCGTGAGAGATGGGAGAGAGAGAGAGAGAGAGCTAAGAAAATAGAATAAGTGAGGAAAATGTTTCCTTTCTTTCTTTGGGTTACAAACAACCTAATTTAAAGGTATACAGAGACTAAATCGAAGCAAGAGGTATAAGAAAAAAATATGATGGTCTTGTCCAGTTCTGGACCATGAAAGTGACCTTTCTGGACTGGTCTCAACCCTTAGGGCAGCATGTGACTTTTAATATATTCTACTCAGCCAACTTGCATGCTCTTGTCCAGACTCTCCAACGGCTATCTTCTCATTCAAACATGGTCCAGACGAGTTAAGCTTCTTCTTCCTTGCCTTTCAAGTAAATCTAGGTCAGATGGGTTACTTGAATGCCAAGGTTGTATGGACAGACGTGAGCCACAAGTCTTCTCGACCACTTGCTTCTTCAACCATCATAATCAAGTCTTCATCTTTCTTGTCTTCTTTATTGCTTCATGTCAATACCCACTTCGACCATGAGGGGGGAAATGAACCTGAAGAAAACACTCAAGAAGAAGTAGGTGAACACTCAGGTTCCCATGATCAAAGTGTGGAACAAGAAGAAGGAATGGTAAATGAAGAAGGAGAAGGAACAATGAATGAGGGAAATGGTAATAATCAAGATCAAGAACTAGTAGTGCAACAACAAATAAGGAGAATCACCAGGATCAGAAACCCTGCACCCAATTAGGTGAACACCAGAATATATTACAATGCGCAAGCTGTAGAGCACCCATCCCAAGTATCATGTTTACTTGGTCACTATCCTAAAGAACATCATGTATTTAAGATCAGTCTTGATAAGAGCTATATTCCACAGTCATATGAGGAAGCAATGACGGACAAAGAATGGAAGGAGTCAGTTGATGCTGAAGCAAACGCAATGATCAAGAACGATACTTGGTATGAGAGTGAACTACCAAAAGGAAATAAGGCAGTATCTAGTAGGTCGATCTTCAGCATCAAGTATCTCGCAAATGGAAAGATTGACAGGAGGAAAACCAAATTGTTTACAAGAGGATTCACTTAGAGATATGGTGAAGACTATCTAAATACATTTGCTCCGGTTGCAAAGCTTCACACCATCAGAATAGTGTTGTCAGAGGCAGTGAATCTGAAATGGGGACTTTGGCAGATGGATGTGAAGAATGCATATCTTCAAGGAGAACTTGAAGATGAAGTTTACATGTATCCTCCTCCTGGACTAGAACAGTTTGTGAAGGAAGGGAATGTTCTGAACTTGAAGAAAGCTACATATGGTCTTAAGCAGTCATCAAGGGCATGTTATAACAAACAAAGCACCAACTTGCATGGGAGAGGTTTCAAGAGATCGGAGATCGACCATAGACTCTTCACCCTCATCACATCCTTAGGTATCATTGACCTTGTAATTGCTGAAACCCTTGTGAGGAGATCCTTTTGTCCCTGATTTTTTTAAAGGTTGATCTAATGGTTTTGAGAGAGATCTGGGTTGAATTCGATAATGATAGATGGTTCGGTGGGATGATCTTCAGAAATAATCAATGGACTGATCAGATCTTGTGTAGATGAGTCTAAGATCAAGAGAATGAACTCTGTTTAGATCAAAGACAAGTTTTGCAATCAGAGAATGAACTCTTAGCAATCAGTGTTCAAAGATGAACAAGGGATTTACTGTTTCAGAAGTAGTTTATAAGATCTTTTGATATATTGATAGAAATGTAACCAGAAAGAGATTAGAAGGGACTAGAGAATACTAGAATCGACTTGACGAAGAACATTGTAACACTAAAAATAGAGAGAACTATATACCCTTCTCACTGGTACTTGAAACAAATATATAGAGAGTCATACAATGGTTTCCAGAGACTAAAGGAAGAGAAAGATGTGGCTTTGGTCAAGCATGGGCACGCCTAACTCAAACCGAGCCATTCTGGCCATGCAAATGGTATCAGCATGTTTGACAAGATGCTGATCCTTCCCAGCTTGTGCCAGCTTGTCCACGCGGGCCTTTCTTCCTTTCTAACGGGTGCCTAAGGAAAGTGGTCGGGTAACTTTTGTTTTACCCGAATGGAAACTTTCCTCGGTCGAGTGTCTTGGTAGACCTTGTATGGATTGTTCGGCTTGTACGGCCTGTACAAACTGTACGGACAAGGTCGACCCAAAACCTTCTCCTCTCTTTCTTCTTTCTCGTAACCCAAATATGGACCTCAACTTAACACTCCCCCTCAAGCTTGACCATATGGAACTAGTCGAGCTTGGAAGGCTATGAGGTCTTTCTCATTAATAACCTCACCAAGGAAAACCTTTTTTGGGATAAAACCTTGATGAGGGAAAAAGACTAAAGACACCATAGCAGGGGATTAACTAAGTTGGGTTAGATCAATGAGACCCAACCAAACATGGATTGACTCCATTGTCTTTGGTCTAGCCGCCTTGGTGAACACATCTGCCAACTGATCCTCCCTCCTTATGAAGCATGGTAAGATCACTTCTAACCCAATCATCTGTTTCACCTTGTGGCAATCGACTTCAATGTGCTCGGTCCTTTCATGAAATACTGAGTTGGAGGCAATATGGATTGCTACTTGATTGTCACAGTGAATGGTCATTGGTTAGACTGATCTATCTCCACATGCTTCAGTATGCCTTTGATCCACACCAACTCGTTTGTAAGCTTCAGCATTGCACTATACTCAGCTTCTGCACTTGAACATGAGACCACCTTTTGCTTCTTAATCTTCGATGTAACCAGGTTCCCACCAATGAAGGTGCAATAACCAATGGTCGATTTTCTATCCATCCTATCCCCTGCCCAATTGGCATCACAATAACCCATCACTTTTGTGCTTCTATTGAATCCTATCCAGACTCCAAGGTTTGGTGACCCATTGAGATATATCAAGATCCTCTCAACCATGTGCCAATGTTGTTCTTCTAGATCAACTTACCAACAAGCTTCCTATATAGCTTAGGATCATGGAATGGTTTGTTTTCTTCAATCTCCCCCTCACGAGGAAACTTATACCCATCCTCTAAAGGCATCTTGGCTGTCTTCCCTCCATACTTACCTGCATCTTTCAAAAGATCAAGTGTATAATTTCTTTGGGACAGAAACAATCCTTCCTTGGATCTACATATCTCAATACCAAGGAAGTATTTCATCTCTCCCAATTTTTTTAATTTCAAAGACTGATTTAAGAAAGTCCTTAGTGGATTGGATACCAGCCTTGTCACTTCCTGTGATGAAGATATCATCAACATACACAAGAAGGACTACAATACCTGATGTGGTCGAGAGGGTAAATAGAGTGTTGTCCAGTTCATACTTCTTGAACCCTTTTCCATTTAGAGTGGTGCTCAACTTGTTGTACCATGCTCTTGGGGACTGCTTTAGACCATAGATTGACTTCTTGAGCCTTGGCCCATTTCCTTTCTTCACTAAGTGTTCTAGGCCTGGTGGAGGATGCATATAGACTTCATCTTCGAGTTCCCCTTGTAGGAATGCATTCTTCACATCCATTTGCCAAAGACCACACTCGAGGTTAACCGCAATAGACATGATGATTCTAATGGTGCAACTGGTGCAAAGGTGTCAACATAATCCTGTCCATATGTTTTGGTGAAGCCTCTTGTAACCAGTTTGGTCTTCCTCCTATCATTCTTCCCATTAGCCAAATACCTGATTGTGAATATCCATCTACTGGTAACTGCTTTCTTCCCTTTTGGCAACTCAATTTCATACCAAGTGTCATTCTTGATCATTGAATTTGCCTAAGCACCAACAGACTCATTCCATTCCTTATCTTTCACAGGCCTCCTCAAAGGATCTTGGTATATAACTCTCGTCCAAGCTGACCATGAAAGCACTATGTTCTTCTGGATATTGTATGAACGAGCACACAACTTGAGATGGGTGTTCTACTGCTTGGGCATTGTAGTACACCTTTGTATGGACCCAGTTGATGGTGGTATTCTTATCCTTGAGCTTCTCCTCAATGGTTGTTGTTCCACCACACCATCTCCAGACTCTTCTTCCTCTTGATACACGGAACCTCTTAGATTTCACCACATTGATCATGAGAATCTGAACTTCTATCTTCTTCTTTTGGAGAATCAAACTCTTCTCGACCAGAATCAAATTCTTCATGACCATCTGAGCTTTCACCTTCCTGGTTTTCAGTGTTTTCCCCCCCTAATGACCAAGGTGGGGAGACTGGTTTCCTACATTTGTCCATGTAGGACCAACTGGTTTCCTACATTTGTCCATGTAGGACCATTTCCAATTGGGTTCTTGGTGACTCCAATACCAACACCTTCCAAGATGATTCTTAGAGTTGCTGCCTTATTCGAGGTAAGATCTTTCAACTCTTCAAGCAAATATAACTCGCCCTTGGTAACTCCCTTTCCAATCAACTGGTTACTCTCAATATCCTGAAACTTCACATCATTAGGGCTGAATATGACTTTACAATTTAAATCAGTAGTGCATTTCTTAACAGATAACATGTTTGATGTGAATTCAGACATGTAGAAAGCGCTAGAGTTCTTACTAAACAGTTTTAGATTACGTACTCCTCGAATAGGTATCTTATCACCATTAGCAATCATAACATGACCATTGGCCAGTTCAGTGTCCTTAATCAACTGGGTGTAACTTATCATGTGATGAGATGCACCAGAGTCTACTATCAAAGTTTCAATAAGCTCCTAGCAGTCTGACAAGTACAACTAGAAGTAGCACAAGTAGGGCTTAGTCTATAACTTATACTTCCATTTTCTATCATCCTACCAGTTCTATCAGTCCTAACAGCATCATTCATATTATATAGACTACTAGCAATCATGGAAGCACCAATCGAATACCCATTAAGGTTACCAAAGGTGTTACCATTCTCCTTGATAATTTTGATGAGAGCTTCAATGTCAGACCTCCTTATGTAGTCTTAATCATTGATCCTGCAAGTGCTTCTAGTGTAGGCGACCAGAGACTTTCCATCACTTGTCTCCCTCTTATCACCATCATTTGCCTTGCTTGTACCAGCACGAATTGAACCTTCAGAAATGTGAGCTCTAGCCTCTCTCTCCTTCATGAACTTAGCCGCCCTGAGATGTGGGTAAGGATCCAGCACTAACTTTTCTTGTGGCCATGCTTCTTGCAGTGATCACAGTTTCCATTGAATCTCCTTTCTTCATACTTGTTTTAAGCAGCCTTATTAGCCAGTGGAGCCTCAGCTTGATCGGTTTGTGCAGCTTGGTTTGCAAAAGAGAGCTCTCCTTTAACTCTAAATAGCCCAATAGAGATTTGTTCCTTCTGTATCTGTGCACACACATCCTCCGGAGATGGGAGTTTCTCAGCTCTCAAGATGTGCTTGATGAGGCTGTTGTAAGCCAGGGTGAGTAGGAGTCCAAAGATCTCATCTTGCTCACGCCTCTCATTCAACTCATCAGGATCAACAGTGCTTGGCCTCATTATCTCAAATTCTGACCAAAGTGTTCGGAACCTCCCAAGATGCTTAGCGAACTCCATGTCTTCTTGCACCAGCCCATTGATTGCTCTATTCACTTCAAACACTCTGCACAAGTTTGAAATGTTTCCATACACCTTCTTCACATCGATCCTTTGCGGTTTTACAGTAGCTATAAGCCTCCATGATAGAGGTCTTAAGAGATCCCTGAAGAAGTGCCATTAACAGCATATCCTCTTGTTGCCACTTCTCCACTTCACTTGTAACACCTTCAGTGTCACCTTCTTGAGTAATGAGCTTTGGAATCTCACCAGATGTGATATGATTCCATAGACCCTTACTTCCCACAACAGTCTTCACTAGGCGAGACCACAACAGATAGTTACTCCCCTTGAGAGTAACCGGAACCTTCATGCTAACACTCTCCGTCTTCAAACAGCTTGAGTTCAAAAGATTGGTAAATATGAGATCTTGGACTTAGAACACGGATGAACCCAGAAACGTGAAGAAAGGATGAGTCTTTGTAGGTGTGAACGTGAAAAGACTCAAAATTTTGTAACACACAAGCTTCAAACTTCAGTCTTCTACCCGTATCTACGAAGAACCACCTTGGATCTTCAAAAAGTCTCAACCTTGAACTTCTTCAACTAATGAACACAAGCCCAGATTATCACAAACCTGGCTCTTATACCATAAGATCTATTGATATCTTGATCGAAATGTAACCAGAAAGAGATTTAGAAGAGATTAGAGAAGACTAGAATCGATTTGAGACTATGTGTAGGAAAGATTGATGAAGAACATTGTAAGACTAAAATTAGAGAGAACTATCTACCCTTGTCATTGATACTCGAAACATATATAGAGTGTCATACAAGGGTTTCCAGAGACTAAAGGAAGAGAATGATGTGGCTGTGGGTGAGCATGGGCGTGCCTAATGAAAACTGAGCCATTCTGGCCATGCAAATAGTATCAGCATCTTTGACAAGAGGCTGATCCTTCTCAGCTTGTGGCCGCCTTTCCACGTGGGCCTTTCTTCCTTTCCAACGGGTGGATAAGGTTACCTCCTAAGGAAAGTGGTCGGGAAACTTTGGTTTTACCCGAATGCTAACTTTTCTTGGTCGAGTGTCTTGGTCGACCTTGAACGGATTGCACGGCCTGTACAGACAAGGTCAATTCAAAACCATCTCCTCTCTTCCTTCTTTATCTTAACCCAAATTTGGACCTCAACTTAACAGTTTTTTGATAAAAAAAAGTGAATGAATCCTATTATGGTCGTGCCTACACTTATATAGGTTACAAAAGATGTAGAGACCAAAAGATAAGTGCAGAAAGTAAGAAACTGAGAAACTAGGAATGTAGACTTGATTTTGGACCATAACAAGGTTTTATGTTGAATGACTCTTGGCATGCCCACGACCTAGACTTCTTGTTGACTCTTTCTTGGTATTCTTGTTGAGAATGGGCTTGAAATTGACAGAAGTAAGGGCTGGTCTAATTTGGCATGAAACAGGGCCATAGTGAATTTGTTATGACTTTCTTCTTGGGCTGACTTCACTTCGCCTTGGGCCTCTTGATCCAAAACGTGTCCATAAGATTTATTGGACATCTTGGAATGTAATACCGATTTAGGCTTCCCATAAGAGTGCATTGGTTCACCAAGGAGAAACAAGAACTTCATTAAATCATCAGGTGGCCTCCATGAACCCAAATGACCGAGAAAGTGAGTGATTTGATCTTCTCTTGTAACTCCACGAACTGGACTGGTTTTGGCTTGACTATAATACTCCTTATGGTCATTTGATGGAGTGACATACTCTCCAAACTCCCATTTGAGCTCTAATTGGTCTTTCTCCATCACAAGCTTCTTCATGGTCCAACTCGGGTAGTTTTGTTTGATTGCACAGCTAGGCATGGCTACATCATCCCGTCCTCCTTTGAAAGGATTTGTCATCAAATCTGTATTTCCAGCATCAAAAGGAAACATAATAGACTCCAGAAAGAGGTTCAAGAAAAAAAATGTAAGGAACAACAAAGTAAAACTTTGGACAGAAACTTCCTTGGAGTTTTGAAGCCAATTTCCTCAAGTACTTCCATATCAAAATCTCAAACAGATAAGAATGGTGTTTTTCTTTGTTCCTTGCACTCCTTTGTGACTGAATCTGTTGATCCTGGACACTCAAAACAGAAACTAGAATACCAGTATCATCTACGCAAGACATGTAATTGTTCAGATAAGAAACCAAAGCTCCTTTTCCTAGACCATGTAGCCCACATTTCAGATCATCATAATGCCTATCAAAGTAAGTGTTGTACACCAAAATGGTGTCAAGGCACATATAGAATAGTTCCTAAAGAACAACTTCAAAACAGGCACAAGTTTATCAGATTTAAAACACAAAAGATAAAGTTCAAACCAAGGCTCAGAATTTTTATCAAAGAAAGTGTTGTAAACCAGAATGTTTTCAAGGCATGAAATACCATAGAACATCTTCAAATCGTGCCTAACATCAGATTCCGAATACAAAGTTTAAGTTCAAGATCAGATTCAGAATAAGTTAGCAGATGTCTCAAAGGTTTAGCATGGCTTTCAAAGAATGTATTTTAAAATAATATATCATCAAAGCTCAAAACAACATCATTCTGCAACCATGATCTCAAAACATACCAAAATTTATCAGTTTCAGAACAAGAATAGACAGGTTTCAAAACAGATTCATGATCGAACTCAATTTCAGTCCTAAGTGGTTTATGTTCCTGCAACTTCCTAGGCTTGTTCAAGGAATAAGCAGAGGCAAAACAAGTCATCAGTGACCAGCTGATGCCTATAAAAACTCAGATCAAAGCCATTATCTCTAAAGAAAGCAAATGAATTACAAGGTTTTCTGAAACATAAATCAGGTTGTTGCAGAACAATCTCTAATGTTTTTTCAGGGTGATCAAGGCTTTTGTTGTGTTCCATAAACTGATCAAAACTCAAAACAAGACAAGGATTGATGTCATTAACAAAGGAAAAACGTTTTTGTTCAGAAAACTTATCTGGTTCAAGTTTCTTAAAAGTATGAATCATGTTATCAAAGCCAGAGTTTGAAACACAAAATTTTTTCACTTTATCAAGACCAAAAAGTTTTACATCACTGGAACTGATCTTAACAAACATTTCAGGCACAGAATTAACCATATCAAGATCCTTACAGTGCCCTTTAGAGTTCAAAGAGAATGACTTAGCATCTGTTTCTGCTTCAATGTTGTTTGGCTGCTCCAACACTTCTTCTGGTGCTGAACTCTTTTGTGCTTCTTCTTCTGAGTTTTCTTCTAAGAACTGAGACACTAAAACACGGCTACTAAGTTGTACCAGTTCCAGATAAGTTAGTTCATCACAGGTTTTTTTGACAACAAGTTCAGACTTAGGAGAGAAAAGAGAACACTCAGGCTCTGTCTCAGGTTCTTTACTCACCTTGGATGGCTCTGTTTTTTTACCTATTGGATAGCTGATTACTTCTTAGAACACAGTAGCTCACTGGCTCTTGAGAGAGGACATGGGTCTGGCTTTCTTTTCCTATGTAACTGAGACTTTCTTGGGTGATCATTATCATGGCAAGTTCTTGTTTCTTCTTTGGCCTGTCTCGGTTGTTTTCTGCTGTATTTATCAAAAACAAAGTGTTTCTTTATGAAGTCTTTCAGCTCAAACCAGCATGCAACTTATGCTTCTCCTGTTCTTCTTCTGGTAGTAACAAGTTGATCCCACCATTGAATGGCAACATCACAGAACTCTGTTGTAGCCAATCTAACCATCTTTCTTTCTGAGTAGTTTTGGCCACCAAAAACAAGTTCCATTTGCTGTCCGTACTCCAAATAGCCATCAGGGTTGTTTCTGCCGCATAAAGATGGTATCCTGCTCCTCCTTTTTATCTTAGCATCCTTGTGAACCTGAGAAACATTACCAAAGAAATCATCAGCATGTTTCTGTTGAAATGGATCAGTCTTTTTCATTCTCTTCACTATCTCAGACAACATTGCTTTCATCTGCAATTTTTTCAATGTCACAGTTGGTGCCTCCTTTCTTTTACTGACATCTCCAGCCATGGTTTCCTGTTACAGTCTCAACAAGAAAAATTAGCACAGATATGAAGCTGAAGCCTCACAAACTCTCAAGTGTTTCTCTCTTATAATTTTTTCTGTTAGATTTCTCTGTGAATCCAGTAGCTTAGCAACAAACAAAGATCAAACTTCAGAGAACAAACCCCAAACCCATAACCAAAGAAAGAGATAGAAAAATTGCAAGATTTTTTTTTGCAAGAGACTTTACCACCAGGGCTGGATTTCTCCTCAGCCAGGCTGGATTTCTCCTCAGCCAAGCTGGATTTCTCTTCAACTTTTCTATGGTTTTTTTTTCTTTTGATTTTCCCTTTTTTGATAATATGGTTGGCCCTCTTGCAGATACAACAGATAGACATAAAATAGTGTTTGACAAAGAGAACAAAGATCAGATGATCAAAAACCCCAAAAACAGAAAGCATGTGAAAAGTCATAATCAATCCAGAGATCAAGAGCCTTCAAATCTGCTCTGATACCAAATGATGAAACCCTTGTGAGGAGATCCTTTTGTCCCTGATTCTTTTGAAGGTTGATCTAATGGTTTTGAGAGAGATCTAGGTTGAATTCGATGATGATAGATGGTTTCGTGGGATGATCTTCAGAAATGATCTATGGACTGATCAGATCTTGTGTAGATGAGTCTAAGATCAAGAGAATGAACTCTGTTTAGATCAAAGACAAGTTTTGCAATCAGAAAATGAACTCTTAGCAATCAGTGTTCAAAGATGAACAAAGGATTCACAGTTTCAAAAGTAGTTTTTGATTAAAAAAGTGAATGAATCTTATTATGGTCGTGCCTACACTTATATAGGTTACCACAAATGTAGAGACCAAACGATAAGTGCAGAAAGTAAGAAACTTAGCAACTAGGAATATAGACTAGATTTTGGACCAGAATAAGGTTTTTTGTTGAATGACCCTTGGCATGCCCACAACCTAGACTTCTTGCTGACTCTTTCTTGGTATTCTTGGTGAGAATAGGCTTGAAATTGACAGAAGTAAGGGCTGGTCTAATTTGGCATGAAACAGGCCCATAGTGAATTTGTTATGACTTTCTTCTTGGGCTAAAATCACTTCTCCTTGGGCCTCTTGATCCAAAACGTGTCCATAAGATTTCTTGGACATCTTGGAATGTAATACTGATTTAGGCTTCATATAAGAGTGCATTGGTTCACCAAGGAGGAACAAGAACTTCATGGGATCATCAGGTCGCCTCCATGAACCCATATGACCGAGAAAGTAAGTTCTTTGATCATCTCTTGTAACTCCACGAACTGGACTGGTTTTGGCTTTACTATAATACTCCTCCTTGTCATTTGATGGAGTGACATACTCTCCAAACTTCCATTTGAGCTCTGGTTTGTCTTTCTCCATCACAAGCTTCTTCATGGTCCAACTCGGGTAGTTTTGTTTGATTGCACAGCTAGGCAGGGCTACATCACTAGTGTATGTTGATGATATCATCATCACTAGAAGTCACAAAGAAGGTATACAAGCTACCAAATATTATTTGAAATCTGTGTTTGAAATCTAAGACTTTGGACAGATATACTTCCTTGGAAAAAAAGATATGTAGATCCAGGGAAGGTTTATGTCTGTCCCAAAGAAAGTGTACACTTGATCTTTTGAAAAGATGCATCTATACAAGGACGAAAGATATCCAAAACACCCCTGGAAGATGGGATACAATGTACCACGAGAGGGGGAGATAGAAGACAGTCCACCATTCCAAGATGCCAAGCTTTATAGAAAGCTTGTTGGTAAGTTGATTTACTTTCCTATCACACGACCTGATATATGTTTTGTTGTGAACCAGGTGAGTCAACATTTGCAAGGGCCAAAAGAACATCATTGGAACATGGTGAACTGTCTACTCATGTACCTGAATGGATCACTAGACCAAGGAGTTTGGATGGGATGCAATGAGAGTACTGATATGGTTGGGTATTATGATGCGGATTAGGCTGCAGATAGGACATAAAGTCTGCCACTGGCTGTTGCATCTTCATTGGTGAGAACCTTGTTACACGGAAGAGCAAGAAGCAGAAGATGGTGCCATGCTTTATTGCAGAGGCTGAGAATAGAGCAATGCTGAAGCTTACAAACGAGTTGGTGTAGATCAAGGGTATACTAAAGCATTTGGGGATTGAGCAAGCCACACCTATGACCATGCATTGTGACAACAAAGCAGCCATCTACATTGCCTCCAACTCGGTGTTCCACGAGAGAACCTAGCACATTAAGGTTGATTACCATAAAGTGAGGCAAATTATTGTATTCGGAGATATCTTACCTTGCTACACCCGAAGTGAAGACCAGCCAAATGATGTGTTCACCAAAGCGTCTAGACAGAAAACCATTGAGTCCATTCACACTAGACTTGTACTCATGGACCTTACCAGAAGGAACTGATCCCCTTGCCATGGGGTCTTTACTCTTTTCCTTATCAGGTTTTTATCCATAAGGAGGGTTTTGCTTGATAAGGTTATTAACGAGGGAGATCTCATGGAATCCATGCTTGACGGGTCCCATGGTCAAGCTTGAGGGGGAGTGTTGAACAGAGGAGATAAAATGATAGAGGAGGTGGAGAGAAACCAAATTTCCCAGCCACAAGAATTCAAATAAGCGCGCCTCAACCTTTGACTCCACATGCTTGTTGAAAAAGCTTATCAACACCTCTATATTGTATCCATTGTAAAGCATCACTCTTCCTCTATATTTTTGTAACTCTGGTTCATCAATAATATATCGAAAACTTCAGTCTCTCTCTATAGTCTTTTCTTTCTAGTCTCTCTCAATGGTTCTTAGTCTATCTCGTCGAGTCTCTTCCATCTCTATCTAAATTTCTTCCCTACTATCTCTTCTCTTATACTTTCACCCAGATTCTCTCAAGATTTCAAGTTCTGAATCTTATTGCATCCATGAATAGAAACTGATTAAAGTAGAGCATTGGGGTCTGGTATTTGGAAATGGTAATGGTGCTTAGTCTATGTTCTAAATGAATGTCCTGCTAGGATAATAGATATTTGTATCTAATCTGGATTGCATTCGTGAATATAATATTTTAAGACTGTTGCATACTATTGTCATGGTTACTGTCTTAATATTGGAACATCTAGACTAATGTCTAAGAGTTGTTTAAGGCAGGAAATGATTGTGGATAGTTCCTGGTGTGTTCATCCATAGCATTTAAAGAGTGGCAAGCTTTCATTAGAATGGATCTTAATGTTAATGAGATTATGTCTAAGTGCAAAGCTTGTGACATTGGTGATCAAACTTGATGATTAGTCAAGGTTTGATCCCAATTCAAGTGTGTCTTATCTTGTCTGGAGTTTGAGTGTGTTTCAGGTTCACAAGGAGTGTTCTTGTTCATCATCCATCCGAGACAAAGAGGAAGGCAGTGCCCATTATTGAAGCAGTGGAGAGATGTTGGTGCTTGGGCATGAAACCAGAAGACTTAAGTACATCTGTTGGGAGTGATGTGCTCCTGGTTCAATGAATATTCACAAGGCAAGGTCATCACTGAAGCTTGAGGATGCCAGTGACCTGAGGGTACTTGAAGCTGAAGACATGAAGGTGGATCAGTGATTTAAGCGCAGCTGTTGGGGTGGTGTGCTCTTGGTTTAGATGCTCATTGAGGCTCACGTTCAAACATGAACCTAGACTCAATTCAAGCTTGAGGTGGGGACTTGAGTGATCTACCAGATGATCTAAGTTAACCACCTGGTTCCTCACCATTGCACCAAGAATAGAAGATGGAGCCATCTGGGTTTAGACATTGGCAAGTCTATACAAGAGAGTGGTCAGAGCACTCTTGGCTATGTGAAGAAGAAGGTTACTATACAATGCGGCTTCTAGTGTGAGGTGGTTGAAGAGATAGCTGAGGTATCTTCCAGCATTCCATTCAAGGTGGCGAGATCAGAAAGGAGTGGGCAGTGGTGTCTTGATCAAGATCATGAAGTTGTCATCCATCCAAGCTTGGGTCTTCTTAAAGACTCAGTCCCAAGCTTGAGGGGGAGTACTGAGAAGCTTCAATGATCTGTGAAGAGAAGATCCTTGGTGATTATTCAAGAAGAAGAAGCAACTAATGCTGAGAATGAAGATGGTGGTGTATCTGGTAATCCGAGCACTTAAACCCAACACAAGGTTGGGTGAAAGGGGGAGAGACCAAGATCAGTGTGAGATGAGCTAAATGAGCTCAAGAAGACTTAGGGATGTGCAAGGAATGTCTGATGAGATTTTCATCACAGTGAGGCCATGATCCAGGGTCTTTGTGTCCATCACAATGATCCAGGGTCTTTGTGTCCATCACAATGTTCCAAGACACAAAGACCCACTGACCAATCACTAGGCCTTGAGGACTTTACTCTTTTTCCCTCATCAAGGTTTTATCCCAAAAGGGTTTTCCGTGGTGAGGTTTTTAATGAGGAAGCTCTTCAAGGTTCCAAGCTTTACTTAGGATCACTAGAGCCAGGCTTGAGAGGGAGTGTTAACTTGAAGAGATGACAATGAACAAGTATGAACTTGTGAGAGATGAGATGGGGCAAAGAAGATAGTGTGGTGTGAAGATATCTTGTGCAACAAGAATGGAGAAGGATGTGGAAAGCTTCTAAGTGGCAAGAGACTATAGAACACATTGAGGTAGATCAAGAAGGACCTTGGGAAGCTGTGGTGAAGAGAAGGGATCAAATGGTCGATGTTTTGGTGAGGTGTACGGATGGTCGTAAGGACTGTACGGACCAACATCGACTCAGAATAAACAACACTCGACCATTTAATGTCTAAAAGTGGTTTCAGTCTTATGCAAGTTTAGGGCATGCTATAGAACACTAAAATGCACAAGACTTGTAACCCAAGGAAGCTTCAATACTTATGATCCAAGGAAGGTTAAGTTTGTGAGGAAGATCAAAGACATGGGACTAAATAGAAGGTTTGGGCGAGTAAGAGACGATACCTTGGTATATTCGACCAAGGTCGCTTCCTGGAAGGTGCTGTGGTTTGGATAAGGTTATCCACTTACCAAAGGAAGAGCTTTATGGATAACCTTATCCACTTGCCAAAAGCTAAGGAAGAGCACCAGCCATGGACAGCCTGTCCAGGAAAGTATTTTGAACTAGTCTTGTTGACCTCACATGCTTAGGTTTAGCCTTGTTGTAGCTCTCAGCTCTCTATATAATATCATCTCTGTGGAGTGTAATTTTTCAAGGGAGAAAGGGGGTTTCCCCTCTCCACTTCCATAAATAAAACTCTTGTAGTTTTTGAATCAGAATCCTTCTAAGTCTTCCCCTTTCTTAGTCTTCTTAATCTATCCAAGTCTCCTTTAGTCTCTGGTTCTGATTCAAGTTAACACAAGTAAAACCAGATCCTTTATCTTCTTCATTTCTAGTTCATCACTGATTTAAAGGCTTGTTTGTCACACACAGACCTCTACACACTGAAAATCCAACAAGTATTATGATTTAGAGGCTGTCTTAGCTCTTTCTCTCTTAAGGCAGCCTAATACTTGTCAAACTCACTCTAAACTCTTCTTTATCTATTGTCTTAAACTCTAGCTTACTGATTCTAAATCCCATTCATCTAAGTACAAAAACTCTAAGTGTTGTGTTACTTCAAGGATAGGTTCATACTAGAGAGTTTCTGCTTCATGTAACCAGTTTACTGTCTAGGATTCTTGGTTATATAGTAAGTTGTGTATGAGGATTCAGCCAAAAGTTGGTTGTCTCTGATCTTGAATGGTGAGTTCCTGTTGTGTGGTTAAAGGGGATTCAGTCACAAGTTGAATGAATAACTCCTTACATGAGACAAAACACTCATGAATTCCAACATGGTATCAGAGTCTAGTTGCTCTTCTTTGGGAAAACTCACCCCGATCTCTGTTTTTTCTTGAATCAAATTCTTTCTCTCCTACTCTGATATAGTGTAAGCTTGGTCAAAACTTGTTAGTTTCTTAAAATCAAGCTTCAGGAGGGGAAATGATTCGAAAATGCTTCACTGTTATGTTTTAACCATTGGATAATAGCTTTCTCTTGATGGAAAATCTCTTTGACCAGTGGACAAACTGTTTTGATCCATTTGTTTCATTGTTGTCTGAGCCACAGGAAATACTTGTTCATGTGTTATTCGGATGGTTCTCTTGTTGCAAGCTCTAAAAAACATCAGTTCATGAGTTATTCCAGTGGCACATGCCTATGATCAGTGGATAAATTAATTGTCCAATGGTCCATTGTGTTTCACTTACTACAGCACCAACTCTTGATAAATATTGGATGCTCCTGGCTCTTAATTCTTCCTCAAAACTCAAGAAAACAGAGGAAAACTCTGCCCATAGAACTCTTGTGCAAATGTCTATTTTTTGTTTTTTATTCTCTATTCTCTAATTCTCTGATTCTCCAGGTTACTTATTCTCCATCATTCTCCCATTCTCTGGCTACTAATACTCTGGTTACATCGTTCTCTACTCTCTACTTATTTTCTGGTAACTTATACTCTTTGGGTAATCAAATCTCTATTCTCACAATCTTGGTTAAAATCTGCCTAAGGGTGTTAAACTGTCTTGAAAGAATTGTTTTGCTTCTGCCCTTAGGAAAATTAATTGTCTTGTTGCCTGAATGCTTAGTCTTGATGATTAGGATTCAGAGAGTGTTGTTGGGATAGAATCATGAAGATATTTTTCCATTGCCTGTTGTACTTGTTCTAAATGTGTTTTAAAGATTAGACTTAGTGAAAACCAATGTTCTGGTCTTTTGTGTGTCTACTGATGTGTGTGTCTAGTTATTTATTTGAGTGGTTGCCCATGTTGTTCAGAGCCTACAAATGATGTATATTCCTGAACATGGAGATTGCCACTACCCATCAACACTTTGGACACTGATTGTGTCCATTAACTCCCAAGATGGTATAGAAGAATATTGGAGCAGTGGAGAGATTGCTCAGAAGTGACTTACCTGATGCCAAGAGGGTGGAACGGAAGTACACTTAAGAGAAAAGGCCACAATTGTAGCCAAGAGGGCTGTGGTCTCAAGGCATTGATGATCATCGTTGGCTCTCATCTTCCAAGCTTGACCACATGCTCTCATTTTCAGGTCAAGCTTGAGGAGGGATTTTAATATGAGAAGCCAATGTCCATCTACTTATGCAAGGGAAAGTACCTAAATCTATATTCATTCTTATGATTGAATAGGTTTGCCCCTTGAGAATTGATGCATGTGTTTGTGCATTTTTTTAATGAGGTACTTGGAGCTCATTAGAAGAGTATGGTCGTGGATCAAACCTTTTGATGATGGCAGGATGTCAGAAGAAATACGGAGACAAAGAACCAGCCACATGGAGAGTTCCAAAAGGTTTTGAGTGTGAAGCAAGGAAGGCATTCGTGCATGCTTGCCATTTAAGTTAGGCCATGATCCATGGTTTATGAGTCCCTAAACTTGATCATAAGACTCATAAACCCACTGGCCAATCCCTAGGCTGAGGGTAGTTGCACTCTTTTTCCCTAAGTATGGTTTTATCCCAAGAGGTTTTCCATACTTAGGTATTTAATGAGGCAAGTACTCTCAGTTCCAACCTTGCCCAAGGATCTCCTATGGTCAAGCTTGAGCGGGAGTGTTAAAATGAAAAGGAGAATAACCAGAGGAAAGGATTTAGTCCATAATCAAAGACAAGTGCATCAAGAGAAATTGATCTGGGTTTATCTATGCAGTCCTACTCCACAAGCTATCGTCTTGACCTAACCTGTCTTGCAAGGCAAGGAATGAGTTGGGGAGGACCTTGTGGACGTGCTAAGCTCCAGAAACCTATGGATACTATGATTTAATTCAAAAGCTAGGATCTGGTTTGATTTAAGGAAGAAGAAGTCACATGGGTGCATAAGGAGCTCTATAGACTTGTCATTATTGTTAAGCTGAGGTTCATATTTGGGTTAAGAGAAAGAAGGAAGACAGCAGAAGGTTTTGGGTCGACCTTGTCCGTACGGGCCGTACAATCTATAGAACACTAGGTCGACCAAAACACTCGACCAAGGAGATAACCTTATCCATCCGTTGGAAAGGAAGAAAGGCCCGCGTGGACAGGCTGGCACGAGCTGGGGAGGACCAGCATCTTGTCCAAGATGCACATACCATTTACATGGACAGAATGTCTTGGTTTGAATTAGGCGTGCCTCTTCTCAACCACAGCCACATGTTTCTCTTCCTTTAGTCTCTGGAAACCCTTATATGAGTCTATATATATATATATGTTTTGAATATCAATGAGAAGAGTAGACAGTTCTCTCTATTTTATAGTCTTAAAATGGTCTTCATCAATCCTCCTTACACATA
This sequence comes from Moricandia arvensis, assembly GCA_905132765.1. Classification (NCBI taxonomy): domain Eukaryota; kingdom Viridiplantae; phylum Streptophyta; class Magnoliopsida; order Brassicales; family Brassicaceae; genus Moricandia; species Moricandia arvensis. The sequence continues at coordinate 55,098 of CAJHQP010000230.1, read as the reverse complement.
GTCTCAAATCGAATCAAGTCTTCTCTAATCTCTTCTAAATCTCTTTCTGTTTACATTTATATCAAGATATCAAAAGATCTTATGGTATCAGAGCCAGGTTCGTGATAATTTGGGCTCGTGTTCATCGATTTAAGAAGTTCAAGGTTGAGAATTTTTGAAGATCCATGGTGGTTCTTTGTAGATCCGTGTAGAAGACTGAAGTTTGAAGCTTGTGTGTTGCAAAATCTTGTGTTTTTCACGTTTATCCTTAGAACGACTCATCCTTTCTACAAGTTTCTGGCTTCATCCTTGTTCTAAGTTCAAGATCTCATCTCTACCAAGCTTTTGAAGTCAAGCTGTTTGAGGATGGAGACTGTTAGCATGAAGGTTCCGGTTACTCTCTGTGAGAATAGATGGATTTAGGTGTGAGAGAGATGTAGAGACAGAGTATGGTCGAAACTAAAGAGGAAGAGAATAAGAGAGATTAAGTGAGATTTGAGTGTATTGCTTGAGAGATTTAGTAACAAGATTATAATGGATATGAGAATGGTTAGGAAAGAGAACTCATCTTTTCTTTTTCATTTCGTGGTTACAAGAGGCCAATATATAGTTAAGGAACAATATAATAAACTAAACATAAAGGAGAGACAGAGGTGAAAGGTGGATAATAGATCTGGATAATAGAGTGATGCCTCTCTCCAATGGCTCTTTTTCTCTTAAGTTAACATATGACCTTTTACTTTATTTAATTCCCACTTGCCTCTGAGCCACCAACGGATCTATTGAGTGCTGAGCATTCCTTGGTCGACTTTAAACTCAGTCCCCTTGTACGGAATAGCTTGTGATGCAAGTTTTGTACAAACAAGTCTCCTTCTACTCGCCCATATGCACTACTCTTCTCGATTCCTCATATCTTAATTTCAATATCTCCAACCAAGCTTATTTCCACTACATCTTCATCTCTTTGTCTTATAATATCTTATAAACCTTATATAGCCTTATAAAACCTTATGAAGCCTTATATAGTTTTATAAATCCTTAGACAATCTTATCTCTTTGTCTTCTTTATTCATTCAGATCAATACTCCCCTTTTTCTGATTCTCAAGTCCTGCCTCTTCTGATTCTCAAGTCCAGCCTAGTCTAATTCTCAAGTCCAGCCTGGAGATTGGCCAGTGGATACCAATTTAGATCAATACCTTCTTCATTCCAACACTCCCCCTCAAGCTTTACCATAGGAGATCCTGGGACAAGCTTGAACCTTGAAGAAGCTCCCTCATTAAAAACCTTAGCCAGAAAACCCATTTAGGACAAAACCAGCTAGGGAAAATAGTAGAGTTCAACAAGGCCTAGGGATTGGCCATTGGGCCTAAGGAACTTCAGATAACTAATGGTGAGTCCTTAGGCTCTGGATCATGGCCTAACTTGTGGTGCAAGCATGAACTCCTGCACTTGCACACACCAACACCTTAGACTCTTCTTAGACCCTGGTTTGTGTCTCCCCCTCTCTTCTGACTACTCGACATTTTGAAAAGTAAGGATGGACCAGTTCTTTGCTCACTGAGTCTCAAGTAAGGTACCTTTCATAAGTATAGTGGGGGAGTGAACTCCACTTGAATTCCCACTTGGTATGACACTAGTCGGATCATGGAAGATTCATCAACACAAGCTTGGAATTAAGAATAAGAAGGACCAATCTTGCATGGTTGTAATGGGTTCTAGATTGCTTCTTTGATCCGGTTGGAAAAGAGTGTTGCAAGAGTGAACTCCACCAATTGCATACTGAGCCTTTTGATCTGAGGTGAGGCAATGGACGACTTGGACCTTCAGAAATGCTCACCATTACCCCTCCTCAAGATTGATCCAGAGAGTATGAAGGAACAATCTTGGAAGTGAGCAATACTTAACTTGACAAGGAGCACAACAGCACCAACACATGCGCTTAAGCCAACTGATCCACCCTTGGTGTCTGCTCCAATTCCTTAAACCAATAGTCTTCCTTGCTTGTCTCTTGAACCAGGAGCGCAACAACCAAACAACATGCGCTTAAGTCAACCGGTTCTCCAAACAAGATATCTCTCCAGGGTCAGGAATATACATCATGTGTAGGCTCTGGATCAACCAGGAATATACATCATGTGTAGGCTCTGCACAGCATGGGCAAAGCACTCCTCTTTGTCTTGGTTTGTTGATGGAGAGAGGACAACACTTGTGTACCTGAAACACCACTCAAACTCTAGCAAGAACTAGACCACACATTAGGATCAGAGTTTGATAACTCACCAAGTCTTATCCATAATGATTAACTAGATGCAATGGACTGAATCTAAACAACTCATTCAGTTCAGATTCAAGCAAACCAACTTACTAAATGCACACAAATGATAACTCATCAATTACAAGGCATTATGCTATTTTTATGGACATTTAGAAGCTTTTATAAGCTTTTATAAAAGGAGAGACTAGACAACTCATCTAATAAACTTAGTCAATTTATGAATGCAATACAAGACCAGGAAACTCTCATAAACTCTAGCAATCCTTGAGCCTCCATGGCCATGGTTCATATGAACTTGGAAGGTTTGAGGTGTGGGTGAAGATCCTAGCACTTCTCCTTGTTGTGACCATCTCGCCTGCAATGGCAACACCTGACTCCTCTCCTCTCCTCCTTCTTATAATAAGTCTTTGGTGACTAAGGAAAGGCAGCTGGTTGAATGGCAAGGGAAAGAGACTCCTTTCCTTAAAACAAATCGTGTGACCCTTGCTCCTTTTGGATTTGAGAGCACACTTCCTCAAGAGATGGCAGCTTGTGTGACCTCAGTATGTGCTTCACTAGAACATTGAAGGCTGGATGAAGAGTGAGGATGGTTGGGTCTATTGTAGATGGTGTTTATGGCCTTCTTGAGCTCATACACTGGGCTCAAGTTGGATGAGTTGCCATAAACTTTGTGGAAAGTCTCCCAAAGCTCTTTAGCACTTTCACAGTATGAGTATGCTTCCATAATAGAAGCTTCAAGAGAGATTTGGAGGTTGAACAAAACCATGAAATCTTCTTTCTGCCATTTGCCTCCATCTTCAAGATTAGATGGAGCTTCTTGTGTACAATGATTCCACAAGCATTTCCCTCCAAGAGAAGTCTTCACAAGTCTGGGCCAGAGGAGGTAGTTTGAGCCTTTGAGAACCACATGAATCACCATTGGAGTCGTCATACTTCTTGTGCTCTCCACCTAATAGAGTTTTGGACCTTTGGACAATTAAGTGTGCCCATTGGTTTGTGTGAACTGAACTTGAATCTGGACTTAGATGAAGATTGTTGGACTGAGCTGAAGCTTTCTTGAGTTCTAGGGACATAAAACCTCCTTCATCTTGTGTTATGGTGATGTTTTTCCCTTCTGGAAAACCTTTGGACCAGAAGATAAAGGATATACCAAGAAACAGAGTTTGAAAAAGATGAAGAACATAAAATGATTTGCGGAAGATTTATAGGTTTTCAGGAGCTTGAGAGCTCTGATACCATGTGAGAATAGATGGATTTAGGTGTGAGAGTGATTTAGAGACAGAGTATGGTCGAAACTAAAGAGGAAGAGAATAAGAGAGATTAAGTGAGATTTGAGAGTATTGCTTGAGAGATTTAGTAACCAAAGAGTATAAGAGATTTGGAGAGTATAATGGATCTGAGAATGGTGAAGAAAGAGAACTCCTCTTTTTGTTTTCATTTCATGGTAACAAGAGGCGAATATATAGCTAAAGGAACAATATAATAAACTAAACATAAAGGAGATACAGAGGTGAAAGGTGGATAATATAGTGATGCCTCTCTCCAACAGCTCTTTTTTCTTACGTTAACATGTGAACTCTTACTTTATTTAATTGCAACTTGCCTCTGACCAACAGATCTATTGATTGCAGAGCATTCCTTGGTTGACTTTGAACTCAGTCCCCTTGTACGAAATATCTTGTGATGCAAGTTTTGTACGGACAAGTCTCCTTTTACTCGCCTATATGCACTACTCTTCTTGATTCCTCATATCTTCATTTCAATACCTCCAAAAAGCTTATTTCCACTAAATCTTCATTTCTTTGTCTTATAAAGTCTTATACACCTTATGTAGCCTTATTAAACCTTATGAAGCCTTATATAGTCTTATAAAGTCTTATATAGTCTTATAAAGCCTTATTAAACCTTATGAAGCCTTATATAGTCTTATAAAGTCTTATATAGTCTTATAAAGCCTTATACAATCTTATCTCTTTTTCTTCTTTATTCATTCAGATCAATACTCCCGTTTTTCTTATTCTCCAGTACAGCCTCTTCAGATTCTCAAGTCCGGCCTTCTCTGATTCTTAAGTCCAGCCTGGGGATTGGCCAGTGGATACCAATTCAGATCAATACCTTCTTCATTCCAACACTCTTGAGGGGAGTAACTATCTGTTGTGGTCTCACCTAATGAAGACTGCTGTGAGAAGTAAGGGTCTATGGAATCATATCACATCTGGTGATATTCCAAGGCTCATTACTCAGGAAGGTGACACTGAAGGTGTTACAAGTGAAGTGGAGAAGTGGCAGCAAGAGGATATGCTGGTATTGACGCTTCTTCAGGGATATCTTGAGGCATATATCATGGAGGCTTATAGCTACTTTGAAATCACAAAGGATCTCTGGGATACCCTGAAGAAGGTGTATGGAAATATTTCAAACTTGAGTAGAGTGTTTGAAGTGAAGACAACAATCAATAAGCTGATGCAACAAGACATGGAGTTCACTAAGCACCTTCGGAGGTTTTTTAGAACTTTGGTCAGAACTTGAGATGCTTAGGTCAAGCACTATTGATCTTGATGAGCTGAATGAGAGGCGTGAGCAAGATAAGGTCTTTGGACTCCTACTCACTCTGAATCCGGCTTACAACAGCATCATCAAGCACATCCTGAGCGCTGAGAAACTCCCATCTCTGGAGGATGTTTGTGCACAGAAATATAAGGAACAAAGCTATATTGGGCTATTTGGAGGTAAAGGAGAGCTCTCTTTGGCAAACTAAACTGCGCAAACCGATCAAGCTGAGGCTCCACTGACTTTTAAGACTGCTTACAACAAGAATGAAGAAAGGAGGTTCAATTGAAAGTGTGATCACTGCAAGAAGCATGGCCACAAGAAGAGTCAGTGCTGGATACTTCACCAACATATCAAGCCGGCTAAGTTCATGAAGGAGAGAGAGAGGCTGGAGCTCACATCTCTGACGGTTCAAATGGTGCTGGTACAAGCAAGGCAAATGATGGTGATAAGAGGGTGACAAGTGATGGAAAGTCTCTGGTCGCCGACACCGGAAGCACTAGTAGGAGCAATGATCAAGAAAACATAAGGAGGTTTGACATTAAAGCTCTCATCAAAATGCTCAAGGAGAATGGTAACACCTTTGGTAACCTTAATGGGTATTCGCTTGGTGCTTCCATGATTGCTAGTAGTCTAGAGGATATGAATGATGCTTTTAGGACTGATAGAACTGGTAGGATGATAGAGAATGGAAGTATAAGTGATACACTAAGCCCTACTTGCTCTATTCCTAGCTTTGCTTGTCATACTGCTAGTAGCATATTGAAACCTTTGATAGTAGATTCTGGTGCATCTCATCACATGATAAGTGATACTCATTTGATTAAGGATATTGAACCGGCTAATGGTTATGTTATGATTGCTAATGGTGATAAGATACCTATTAGAGAAGTAGGTAATCTAAAAAAGTTTAGTAAGAACTCTAGAGCTTTCTACATGTCTGAATTCACATCAAACCTGTTGTCCGTTAAGAAATGCACTTCTGATTTAAGTTGTAAAGTCATATTCAGCCCTAATGATGTGAAATTTTAGGATATTGAGAGCAACCAGTTGATTGGAAAAGGAGTTACCAAGGGCGAGTTATATATGCTTGAAGACCTCGCTCTTGTTTCTGATTTTAGTTGTTCATTTACTTCTTCATCTACTTTTAATAAGAATGCTTTGTGTCATGCTAGACTAGGACATCCTCATGTTAGATCTTCTTTAAACTTGTTGTTACCAGGTGTTTTTTTGAAATAATGAGTGTGAATCTTGCATTTTAGGCAAGCATTGTAAGACTGTCTTTCCAATATCATCTACTGTTTATGAGAATTGCTTTGATTTAATTCATTCTGATGTTTGGACTGCACCTTGCATATCTAAGGATAATCATACGTATTTTGTAACATTCATTGATGAAAAATCCAAATACACCTGGTTAACACTCATACCTTCAAAAGATAGGGTCCTTGATGCATTCAAAAAATTTCAATCTTATATGACTAACCATTATCATGCCAAATTTAAGATTTTTAGTTCAGATAATGGAGGGGAATACACAAGCTATGCATTTAAGGATCACTTAGCTCAACATTGGATCCTACATCAAACCAGTTTTCCCTACACACCTCAGCATAATGGTGTTGCTGAGAGAAAGAATCGCCACCTTATGGAGGTAGCAAGGTCTCTAATGTTTCAAGCCAATGTACTAAAGACGTTATGGAGTGATGATGTGGCCACAACTTGTTATCTGATCAATCGCACACCCACCAAGGTCTTGCAAGATCAAGCTCCTTTTGAAGTTCTAAACAAATACAAGCCATCGGTTTACTACCTAAGGTTGTTCGGGTTCTTGTGCATTGTGCTGATTCCGGGAGAGATGAGAAACAAGTTGGATGCTAAGAGTACAATGGCAATGTTCATTGGCTATTCCACCACACAGAAGGGATACAAGTGCTATGATCCTGTGGCAAGAAGGGTTCTGGTGTCTAGAGATGTGAATTTTATAGAAGCAAGGGGGTACTATGAGGAGAAGAATCAAGAAGAGTTGAAAGACCTGGTGTGGCCACCATTGGACCAGATGCAACCTCAGACCAAACCAGCAGCCAAGTAGGCCAACCAGACGCAATCACACCTCAAGTCAAACGCAACAGGAGCAAAGAACCCAAAGAACCAGAGGAGGAACCTTACCTCGGTGAGATACATAAGCTGATGGACGAGCTGGAGCAAGTAGACCCGTATGTGGCAGAATGAACGAGTGGAGAAGAGGAGCTTGACCAAATGCAGCTCAGTGTGATTCTAAGCTTGCAGATCAAACTGAAGACTCAACTTGGTGTTAATAACATTATGATCAGGATAAACAGCAAGTGGATCAGCTTTAACAGACGGATGGATGAACTGGCCAACTTCAGGATGGTTTGATCTTCTCGACTGGACCTGTTACAAGATCAAAGACTAAAGCTCAGAGACAATCTCTACTGGCTCTTTTTGATCACGTGAAACAAGAGGAAGAGTTAACCATGACTGAAGACAAACCAGCTTGTTGGTTTATTGTGATTTCGATTTCTACTTAATTAAACCAATGAACCAAAGACAATTAGATTTAGGATTTCGATTCAGGGTAAACACATTTTGATTGGGTTAAAGAATTAGGATTGGGTTTAGATTAGACTAAAGCAACTTGGTTTCGGATTATGGCAAGGGACATTTTCTATTTAATCAATTAATACACAAAACGTTCAGCAAATTGCTTGTCTCATTAACTGCTTTCTCTGTTCAGCTAAAGGAACATTGATCTTTATTTAAGGGAAGGAATTACTTTGTAAATCCATCATAGACAATACAGGGTAATCATGTGTCTTTGAGTAACAATGCATCTGTGAAGCATCTCCATAGCCGAAGAGTGAAGTCCATCATCAGATCTGAGTGCTAGTAGCCTCCAAGACGACCCTCTTTCATCTCCTTCTAATGATCCACGAAGAACAACGTATCCAGGGCCGTACCAAGTGGTATCAGAGCCACTTGAAGTTTAGGGTTAGCGTTTGTCTACTCAGATCTTTCAGTCCATCAAACACCTTCTTTTCTATATATATGTTGTTAGCTGAACCCGCCAACACATGAAAAAACAAAAGAGGTCCAAAATCTAAAAACAGAAAGAGATCGGCCAAAATCAAAAAAAAAAAAAAAACTGAACAACGAGCTGAAGAGAAATCCAGCTGGGTGGTAATACGGTTTGGCACCTAAAATCTTTCAATCTTTCTATATGATTCAGGTGGTATATAGTTCAAAAGTTTAGGTGTTAGAACTTTGAATCTTAACTTAACTCGTGAGAAAGGGAGAGACTTGGCAGCTAAAACTGAGTGAGAGAGAGAGTCTTGTTTGTTGTTTTAGCTTTCTAACTTGTTTTACATGTTACAATGACTGGTGAAAGGAGAGATGGAGAGGACGTTGGTGAACCTGTTGTCTCACAAATTCGACTTGACCAACTGCAATTTGAAGCTATGATAGCTGAGATAACCAGGAGAATGGAGAGAACTAACCGAGCTAACATTGAGTTACCTGGTAATGAACATGCTGCAGGTGTAGGTGCTGGACGAGTTATAATGAGACCCATGAGTGGTGCACGTGCAGTAGAAGAAGAGGAGCAACTTGAGTCAGCTGAAGAGAGTGAAGGTGATTCACGGGATGGACAACAACCAAGACACAAAAACAGACGTGTGCACGCTGATGACAACCTTGGCAACCTCAAGTTGAGGATACCACCATTCCATGGCAAGAATGATCATGACGCCTATCTGGAATAGGAGAAGAAGATAGAGTTGGTCTTCAGTTGCCAACATTATACTGAGGAAAAGAAGGTCAAGTTAGCAGCCACCGAATTATGTGGCTATGCTATAAACTGTTGGGAGTAGATTGCAGCAACAAGGAGGCGCAATGGGAACCTCAAATCACTTCCTGGTTTGAGATGAAAAATTTAAGAGTGGAGAAGTAGTTTCAGAAGATGAGGATGATCTATCTGAGGAGGACGTGGACTACCGTGTCAAAGGAGAGTTGCTAGTCACCAAGAGGACTCTTAATGTTCAGCCAAAAGCAAAAGAACATGAACAGAGATAGAATCTGTTTCATACCAAATATCTAGTCCTAAACAAAGTGTGTAGCTTGATCATTGACGGAGGGAGCTGCATAAATGTGGCAAGTGAGACACTGGTGAACAATTTAGGCCTTAATTTCCGCAATCATCCAAAGCCATACACACTCCAGTGGCTAAGTGAAGAGGGTGAAATGTGTGTAACTAAACAAATGAAGGTGCCCCTGACCATTGGGAGATACCAAGATGAGATCACTTGTGATGTTCTGCCTATGGAGGCTAGTAACATCTTGCTTGGCTGACCATGGCAGTATGACAAGAGGGCAGTACATGATGGCTACGGGAACAGACACTCCTTTGTTCACAAGGAAAATCACATCACTCTTGTTCCGTTGACTCCACAAGAGGTGCATCAAGATCAGGTGCAACTTAAGCTGAGAAGAGAAGAAGCTAAGGCAACAGCTCCAGCTTCACTTAAGGAGGACACGGCCAAGGTAAGTACTCACAACCTTTTTGCTTCGTCTAAGGAAATCAAGGAGGCGTTGAACACTCAACAACCCATGATTCTGGTTTTGTTTAAGGAGTTACTAACCACTATTGCTAATCATGAGCCAATTATTCCAAAAGAGATTGAGAGTCTTTTCATGAGTAAAGGGATGTCTTCCCATAAGATAACCCAATTGGTTTGCCACCCATCAGAGGTACTGAGCATAAAATTGACTTTGTACCATGAGCCTCACTCCCAAATCAGGAAGAGCATGAGTCCTTGTGATGTACCCGTTCTACTGGTACCCAAGAAGAATGGAAGCTAGAGCATGTGTGTGGACTGCCGAGCGATCAACAACATCACAGTTACGTATGGACATCCAATCCCTCGCTTAGATGATATGTTAGATGAGTTACATGTTTCATGTGTATTTTCAAGAATTGATTTAAAGAGTGGTTACTGAAAGTCTTAAAGAGCTATGGTTGTGTAAGTCAGAGAAAAAACCCAATGGGGAAGATGAGAGCTTGATATGGTCGAAATGAGAATGAGACTGATGAGAGAACTAGAGATTTAGAGATTTAGAGAGACTAGAGATATTAGAGGGAGACTAAGAGTTTATGAAGAGGAAAGGGGTGAACCCCCCCATTTAGATTATCTTATTACTCTCGACATTACACTCATTATATAGAGAAATGAGAATACATTAGGTTTTACAAGGAAATCAAGAAGCATGTGAAGTCAAGAGATAAAGGGAGACTCCTTTTGAATCGTGTGGCTAAGAGTCTTTACATGCTTTGACAGCCTGAATCAGTCTCGCTGAGCCTAAGTTTTACTTGGCCAGAAACCTTCCACCCATGCCAATGTACACGTCCAAAGATCTGTCTAGGTTCATGCTTGCCTTATCCCTTCAGCATCTTATCGACAAACGGTAAGTAACAAGAGCACTCGACAGATGTTTTCCAAGATGTTTCCGGGTCATATCCTCTTCCTCAATTCTTCCTTTCTTCTTTCTAGGGTTCTTCTTGCCTTCTGCATCAATCTTGTCCATGGATGTGTACGGATTAGGTCTGGCCGTACACATTTCGCCCTTTTTTGCACAGACCCAACTTATGCTCAAATGGTCGAAAAGTGAAGTTTCGGGTCGACCCCGTTCGTACGGTCCGTACAGTCCATACAACCGTACGGTATGGACGCCCTAACTTTGCACATCGACCAAATGCTCCCAAACTTCACCCAAGTGTTCTTCCTTCATTGTAAACCCTTCATGGACCTCTTTCTAGCTCAATATTGCCTTCTGGAGCTTCCTTAGTTCATGACAGAACATCCACAATGGTTTGTCCCTTTCTTTGCTCATAACCTTTACTGATCAGATTATCACTTCTTGTTTAACGCTCCCCCTCAAGCTTGACTCTACAGATCCTGAGTCAAACTTGGAACCCTGAAGTCACTCTTCATTAAAAACCTTATCAAAGAAAACCCTCTTTAGGGATAAAACCTTGATAAGGAAAAGAGTAAGCTCCTTCAAGGCCTAGGGATTGGCCATTGAGTTCTTTGTGTCTCAACCAGTGTGGTGAACACAAAGAATTCTGGATCATGGCCTAACTGGTGCAGCAATGATCTACATCCTTGCGCACTCATCATACTTCTCTTGGCCTCTTCATAGCCCCGGTTTGGATCCTTGATCATCTTCTTTGAGGCTCAAGCCATTGTACTCTTCAACTCAGCCTGATCTTGGTCTCTCCCCCTTTCACCTATCCTCCTGATAGGTTCAAGTTGTCGGACTCACCAGATCTTCCTTGATAGAGTAACCAGTACATGATACATCATTCCACAAGTGTATCAGTCCTCAAGAGATAAACCTAACATGAATGTATATAAAGATAAGTTTAGGTTTACTCCCTTGTCTAAACGGTGAGGAGTGGCTTGCTTTAACCAGCCACTTGAATCCCTCACTGCCTGAGTTCTCTCAGATCATTGAAGCTCTTCAACCCTCCCCCTCAAGCTTGAGACCCTGAAGGGAACAAGCTTGGACGGTTTGATGCTTCATGATCCGGACTAAACAAACCATTACAACATTCCTTCATCTCTCGCCAACTTGATGGACTGCTGGTTGATCCATCAGCTACCTCTTCAACCACCTCACTCTAGAAGCCGCATTGATAGAGTAGCCTTCTTCATACATAGCGAAGACTGCTCTGAACAATTTCTTGAATAGGCATGCCATTGCCTAGACCCGGTTGGCTCCTTCTTCAGTTTGCTTGCAATGGCAAGGAGGAACATAGGTCACTGTACTTAGGATATTCAGGTAGCTCACTTAACTCCCCTCCTCAAGCTTGGATTGAGTCTAGGTCCAAGCTTGAAGTGAGCTGTTTTGAGCTTTAAGATCAGGAGTGCAACATCCCAAGGACTGCACATATAACCACTGATCAACCCTTTCCTTTCAGTACTAGTGCCTTAAGGTCACCAGTCTCCTCAAGACTTAGATGATGACCTTGCCTTGTGTGTCCACCCAGACACACCAGCGACCACTCTCCATTGCTCTAACAATGGGCACTGCCTTCCTCTTGAACCCGAAATTATGATGGACTGGAAACCCTCCTGAAACATCACTTAAACTTCAAGCAAGATAAGACACAAGCATTGGGATCAAACCTTGACTGATCATCAAGTTTGATCACTAGTGTCACAAGCTCGAAAACAAATTAAACTAGAGATTATCAAGTTCTAATCTTTGGAAGCAACCTCTCTAAGCACAAGCAAGATCATTTCATATTCAAGACAAGCTACTTAGGCATTTTTAAACACTCCTTAATCTGCATCTGACATGAATATAGATGCATCAATTTAAGGCAGCAACAAGAATGATAATATGTAATAACCTTAATCAGTCTCTAACTCATGAATGCAACCGGTTTAGATACCTTTAATCAACATCAAACACACATTCATTTAGGGCTGGGATTAAGCATCATTATCACCAAACAACATCAGTCTCAATGCAACAACCTTAGGCGCTTTCATTTCATGAAAGCAAGCAGGTTTAGACATACTACTAACCCCTAACAAGCTTCACTAGAATCAGGTTAAGCACTTTCTCAAACACCAAACAAGACTCTTTAAGCATCCTCGGACAGATTCTAAATCCATTTCAGTTAATTTAGCAATCTTAAACATATCCTCAGGTTATTCATCTCAACACAACACACAACCAGTCATTATCACACTCAATATCAAGAAGGGACAGCAATAGTTTACAGCCAAGGAACCGGATTGATTCCTTGAATTTCCAATGGCTTAAAGGTCTGAACTTTGTTGGATCTGAGAGTCTGGATCGTCACCTACCTCCTTCTCCTTCAGTGTAGGACCACCTTCTTGTATCTCCATCTCAAAAGACCCCTCCTTTCTTCATATTATAAGCTCGCCCTTCTGGATGATCTTCACTTGAACCCGGATGAACATAAACCTTTGGACAAGGTGGTTCTGGGTAAGGTTCATGACGCCTCTCCATCCACCTTTGCTTCCAGCAAGGTTTCTTCATTTGGTACAGACATGAACGGCTGAGAGACAAGGAGAACACATCATATATCTAGACTTCTTCTTCTTCAAGAAACAGATCTCGGATGGATGTGTCTTCAAGGTTTGGTTTTGAGATGAGAAAAGTATGAGGATTGTGGAAGCATCTCGACAGATGCTTTCCAAATGCTCCCATAAGCATCTTATCCACAAACGGTAAGTAACAAGAGCAGCTCGACAGATGCTTTCCAAGATGCTTCTGGGTCATCTCCTCTTCCTCTCTTCTTCCTTTATTCTTTCTAGGGTTCTTCTTTCCTTGTGCATCAAGCTTGTCCATGGATGTGTATGAATTAGGTCTGGCCGTACACATTTCACCCTATTTTTGCACAGAACCAAGTTATGCTCAAATGGTCGAAAGTGAAGTTTCGGGTCGACCCCGTTCGTACGGTCTGTACAGTCCGTACGGTGGTTGGTACGGATGCCCTAACTTTGCACATCGACCTAATGCTCCCAAACTTCACCCAAGTCTTCTTCCTTCATTGTAAACCCTTCATGGACCTCTTTCTAGCTCAATATTGCCTTATGGACCTTCCTTAGTTCATAACGGAACATCCACAATGGTTTGGCCCTTTCTTTGCTCATAACCTTTAGTGATTAGATTATCACTTCAGGTTTAACATACCACCAGATTAGAATGAAAGAAGGAGATGAGTGGAAAATAGCCTTTAAGTTAGGGTTGTATGAGTGGCTTGTTATGCCATTTGGTCTTACTAATGCACCTAGCACTTTCATGAGGCTAATGAACCATGTCTTGAGAGCTCTTATAGGTCGATTTGTAGTTGTGTACTTTGATGATATACTGATTTACAGTAAGACCATGAAAGAACGTGTTGAGCATTCGAGACAGGTCTTATATGTGCTTAGGAAAGAGAATATGTATTCTAACTATAAGAGATGCTCTTTTGGAACAAATAACCTTGTCTTTCTAGGTTTTGTTGTGACATCACGCGGCATACAAGTTGATGAAGAGAAGGTGAAGGCTATCAAGGAATGGCCGACTCCTAAAACCATTAGAGAAGTCATAATCTTTCATGGACTTCCTGGCTTCTACAGGAAGTTTGTGAAAGACTTCAGTACAACTGCTGCCCCACTCACTGAAGTAATCAAGAAGAGTGTTGGATTCACTTGGGGACAAGCTCCTGAAGATGTATTCAAGCTACTGAAAGGGAAGTTAACTAGTGCTCCTTTACTTGTACTCCCTGACTTTCTCACAACTTTTGAAATAGAGTGTGATGCATCTGGAGTGGGAATTGAAGCCGTTCTGATGCAAGAGAGGAGGCCTATAGCTTACTTCAGTGAAAAGCTTGGGGTGCCACATTGAACTACCCAACCTATGACAAGAAGCTATATGTTTGGTGAGAGCTCTTCAGACGTGGCAGCATTACCTCTGGCCTAAGGAATTTGTGATCCATACATATCATGATTTTCTTAAGCATCTCAAAGGGCAACATAAGCTGAACAAGAGACATGCAAGGTGGGTTGAGTTCATCGAGACATTCCCTTATGTCATCCAGTACAAGCAAGGTAAGGAGAATGTACTAGCTGATGCACTCTCAAGAGGGTATGTTGTTTTATCTTCAATGGAAACAAAGCTTTTGGGATTTGAACACCTTAAGTCTTGCTATGCTGATGATCCAGAGTTTCAGGAAGCTTTAAGAGACACTGAAAAAACTACTAGTGGAAAGTTTTATCAAGTGAAAGGTTTTCTTTTCTATGATAACCACTTGTGTGTACCTTGTGGTTATTTGAGAGAACTATATGTTAGGGAAGCTAATGGAGGAGGGCTGATGGGCCACTTTGGCGTAGCCAAGACATTGTCTACCTTGCAGGAACACTTCTATTGACCTACATGAAGAAAGAAGTGGAGAAGGTGTGCTCAAGATGTGTCGTGTGCAAGCAGGCCAAGTCCAAGGTTCAACCAACTGGTTTGTACACTACACTCCCTATTCCTACTGAACCATGGGTTGACATCTCTATGGACTTTGTTTTGGGACTGCCTAGAACTAGAAAAGGTAGAGATAGCATCTTTGTGGTGGTTGACAGGGTTTCTAAGATGGCACATTTCATACCTTATCATAAAACTTATGATACATCTTTAGTGACTTATCTATTCTTTAGAGAAGTTATTAAATTGCATGGAATGCCTAGGAATATAGTTTCTGATAGAGACTCTAAGTTCCTTAGCTACTTATGGAAAACCTTGTGCGGAAACTAGGAACTAGGTTGCTATTTTCAACTGCTTGTCATCCACAAACTGATGGGTGAACTGAGACTGTCAATAGGACTTTGTCTACTCTCTTGCGTGCTATCATCAAAAAGAACACTAGGACTTGGGAAGACTGTTTCCCTCATGTAGAATTGGCATAACCAATAGGTCAATGCATACAATCAGGAAGAAATGTACCAAAATGTATGCAGGAAAGAAGAACAAAGGCATGAAAAAATTGGTGCTGGAATCAGGTGACCTCGTGTGGATTCACCTTAGAAAGGACATATTCCCTAATGAGAAGAAGTCAAAGCTGATTCCAAGGACAGATGGCCCATTCAAAGTGCTTAAGAGAATCAACAACAATAATTATCAGATTGATCTCCAAGGTAAGTATACCATTAGTTAACCTTTCAATGTTTCTAACTTGATCCCTTTTGTTGCAGATGAATTGGATTTGAGGTCAAATCCTTTTAAAGAAGGAAGGGATGGTGCGGCCACCATTAGACCAGATGCAACCTCACATCTAACCAGCAGCCAAGTAGGCCAACCAGACGCAACCACACCTCAATTCAAATGCAAGAGGACCAAAGAAACCAAAGAACCAGAGGAGGAACCTTACATGGGTGAGATACATAAGCTGATGAACGAGCTGGAGCGAGTACACCTGATGTGATCATGGACTAGCTTACCAATGAACAATAAGAGACCATGGATGATCCACTTGATGACACTATGGACCAGCTGATTAATGATAATGCCTTAACCATTCCAGAAGGTCCCATGACCCGTGGTAGAGCCAAGAAACTCAAGAAGATCATTGGAGGTTTACTTACTACAACATTGCAACAAGAAGAAATTTTTGGAGAAGGTTTGAATATTCGAGATACCTTGATCACCATTAAAGCTATCTCTTCATCAAGCTGAGTTAGTAACTAGGCAAAGCACTTTGTGTGTGCTCTTTTCCTTGCTCTTGGTTTTGTCCCAAGTGGTTGTACGGAGGAAAGTTTTTAACGGGCCAAAACTTATCTTACACATCTCCTAGGTGCTATCTCGGTCCAAGACTACTAAGGAAGACCCAACCTTATGTTATATTGACCCTATGCTTTTTATTTCATGTTTTTGTTTCGAAAAATATTAAAGCAAAGACGCGTTCCTTTTAGTCTCTTTGTTTTCGCGAGACCTTGTGCATGTACAAGGATCTCTCTATATATTTGGGTCGAAAAACCTTCTATGAATCAAGCAATATTTTTATCAATCTCTTCGTGTTCTTTCTTCTCTTTAAGTCGAAGAATTCTCTGGTGTGTCATATCCAGAACCAAAAGGGCTTCTACTTGGTGTGTAATATCCGATCTAGTTGCCTAGT
Source organism: Moricandia arvensis (assembly GCA_905132765.1). Lineage (NCBI taxonomy): Eukaryota > Viridiplantae > Streptophyta > Magnoliopsida > Brassicales > Brassicaceae > Moricandia > Moricandia arvensis. The sequence continues at coordinate 38,595 of CAJHQP010000230.1, read as the reverse complement.
GTGATTTTAGAGAACCAGAGAGAGTTTTATGGTAAGAACATGAAGAACAAGAGAGAGAAGAGAGAGATTTTGATAAGAGAGAGAGAGAGAGAGAGAGAGATAGAGAGAGAGAGAGAGAGAGAGAGAAAATCTGTTTCCTTGAATTAATTCATTCTAAATGTTTACTATAAATTGGCAATTTGCCTAACAAAAAAGACAAGAACAAGAGTAAAATATTACACAAGAGGACAACACTCTGGCCAAGAGATAGTTACAGGTCCTGGACAGATTCAGACCTAAAGCAGAACATTTGATCTCTTTATTTAAATCCATTCAAACTCTTGCAGCTGGTCAACAAAACACCCAACGTCTCTTTGGCCTCTAAGGCAAGTGTTTGGCACGTAGGTTACCTTCCTTGACTTGTAGTTCAAGTTAGGTTACCACTGGTGAGTTGTACGGACAATCTTCACTTCTTCTCTTCAATATGTGTGCTAATCTCTTCTTTAAAACTTCTCCTTGTCATTTATTTCTTCATGTCAACACTCCCCCATCAATCCTCGCTACACATAGTCTTAAATCGATTCTAGTCTTCTCTAATCTCTTCTAAATCACTTTCTGGTTACATTTCTATCAAAAACTCAAAAGATTTTATCAGCATCTTTGACAAGATGTTGATCCTTCCCAGCTCGTGCCAGCCTGTCCACGCATGCCTTTCTTCCATTCCAACGGATCGATAAGGTTATCTCCTAAGGAAATTATTCGGGTAACTTTTGTTTTACCCGGATGGTAACTTTCCTTGGTCGAATGTGTTGGTCGACCTTGTACGGATTGTACAACCCGTACGTCATGTACGGACTGTACGTCAAGGTCGACCCAAAATATTCTCCTCTTTTCCTTCTTTCTCTTAACCCAAATATGAACCTCAATTTAACATTCCTCCTCAAGCTTGAACATGTGGAACAAGTCGAGCTTGGAAGGCTATGAGGTCTTCGTCATTAAAAACCTCACCAAGGAAAACCCTTTTGGGATAAAACCTTGATGAGGGAAAAAGAGTAAAGACGCCATAGGAGGGGATTAGCTAACCTGGGTTAGATCAATGAGCCCCAAACGAACATGAATGGACTCAATTTTCTTCTATCTAGCCGCCTTGGTGAACACATCCGCCAACTGATCCTCAGTCCTTGTGTAGCATGGCAAGATCACTTCTAACCCAATCATATGTCTCACCTTGTGGCAATCGACTTCAATGTACTTGGTCCTTTCATGAAATACTGAGTTGGAGGCAATAGGATTGCTGCTTGATTGTCAAAGGCATGGTCGTTGGTGTAGATTGATCTATCTCCACATGCTTCAATATGCCTTTGATCCACACCAACTTTTTTGTAAGCTTCAGCATTGCTCTTTACTATGCTTCTGCACACGAACATGAGACCACATTATACTTCTTGCTCGTCCATGTAACCAAGTTCCCACCAATGAAGGTGCAATAACCGGTGGTCGATTTTCTGTCCATCCAATCCCCTGCCCAATCGGCATCACAATAGCCCACTAATTTTGTGCTTTCATTGCATCCCATCTAGACTCCAAGGTTTGGTGACCCATTGAGATAAATCAAGGTCCTCTCAACCATGTGCCAATGATGCTCATTTGGAACTTGCATATGTTGGCTCACCTGGTTCACAGCAAAGCAAATATCAGGTCGTGTGATGGTTTAGATCAACTTACCAACAAGCTTCGTATAGAGCTTAAGATCATGGAATGGTTTGTTGTCCTCAGTCTCCCCCTCACGAGGAACCTTATACCCATCCTCTAATGGCATCTTGGATGTCTTTGGGACAGAAATATTCCGTCCTTGGATTTACATATCTCAATACCAAGGAAGTATTTCATCTCTCCCAAATCTTTAATTTCAAAGACAGATTTAAGGAAATCCTTAGTGGATTGGATACAAGCCTTGTCACTTCCTGTGATGGTGATATCATCAACATACACAAGAAGGACTACAATACCTGATGTGGTCGAGAGGGTAAATAGAATGTGATCCACTTCAGACTTCTTAAACCCTTTCACATTCAGAGTGGTGCTCAACTTTTTGTACCATGCTCTTGGGGACTGCTTTAGACAATAGATTGCCTTCTTGAGCCTTAACACATTTCCTTTTCTTCACTAAGTGTTCTAGGCCTGGTGGTGGATTCATATAGACTTCATCTTCAAGTTACCCTTGTTTAGTTGAGGAGTCATAGGGAGTTAATACAATGAAGAAGTGAGAAGAAGAGAAAGGATCGGGGAGGTTTTGTGTCGACCATGTCCGTACAGGCCGCACAAGCCGTACATACAATACAGATCATTGTCGACCTAAAACACTCGACCAATGGTAAAACTTCATCTGGATAAAAGAGAACTAACCAGGGAAGCTTACCTCGACTTACCATGGTCTATCTGGTAAAAGGAAGAGTGGATAAGTTGCAGACATGCATGAAAGTGAACCAGCATCTTCCCAAAGATGCTGATGCCATTTGAGTGGCTCACCTTGGTCGAGGATATGAATTCACGCTCCCCCCTTTCTCTGGTCCACAAGTTTACTCTTCCTTCTCTCGAACACCCTTGTAAACTCTCTCTATAAATTGTAATGCTCCCTTAAGAAATAAAGCATACAGTTCTGGGTTTCTTTTCTCTCTTGGACGAAATGAAACTCTAAACAAAGTTCATACAAATCACTCTCTAATCTCTATATTCTACTCTATTCTCTTCATTTCTTTCTAAACCAATCTCTCTATTCCCTTATTCTCTAAACATTTCATGGTATCAGAGCCAGGTTAGTGATAATCTGGGCTTATGTTCTTCATTTTGAAGGGTAAAGGTCGAAGCTTTTTAGAGATTTAAGGGAAGATTTGAAGACTAAAGTTCTCTAGCGAAGAGATCTAAATTTTTTTGGGTTGTTCATCTCAAAGCCTCAACAGTTTCTGGTTTCTAATCTCAAGTGTTCTCCAGCTTCATTCAAAGACTCTAGCTTTTCTAGATCTGGGTACTCAAGAACAAGATGGAAGGAAACAAGATGTTGGCGATACCAGTGACCTTAAAGGGGAGTGGGAACTATCTTTTATGATCAAGGCTGGTGAAAACTGCTATTGGGAGAAAGGGTTTGTGGAATCACATCATGGATGGACCTCCACAACCAGTAGTTGAGGAAGAAGGAGGAGTGACTGAGCTCGCTCTAGCTGATGAGAACAAGTGGGTTCAAGAAGACATGACTGTTGTCACCGTGCTGCAAGCTTCTCTTGAGACTTCATTCCTTGAAGCTTACAGCTACTGTGAGACAACAAAAGACCTATGGGAGACACTCCAGAAGGTCTATGGCAACACATCAAATCTGAGCCGTGTGTTTGAGGTGAAGAGAGCTATCAACACACTTGTGCAGTAAGAGGTGGAGTTCACCAAGGACTTGGGGACGTTCAGAGCTCTATGGTCTGAACTCGAGAAGCTGATGGCGAGTAAAATGGATCAAAAGATCATCATGGAAAGGAGAGAGCAATATCAAGTCTTTGGCTTGCTACTGACCTTGAATCCTGTTTACAATGACCTGACGAAGCACATCTTGTGGTCATCCAAACTGCCATCCTTGGAGGAAGTGTGTGCACAGATCCAGAAGGAAGAGGGATCACACGGATTGTTTGGAGGAACAGGTGATATATCCTTAGCCAACAAGGCAGAAGTCACTGAAGCTAACAAGGAAATGTACAAGCCTGAGGAAAGGAGGTATGGTGAGGATAGAAGGTTAGGGGGCAACTGTGATACTTGCAAGAAGCCGAGTCACAAAAGGAGTCAGTCTGGATCCTTCATCCCCACATCAAACCAACCAAATTCATGAAGGAAAGAGACGCAAAAGCTCACCTGTCCAATGAAGCAAGTGACGCTGGTCCTTATGGAAGTGGGTCTACCATGCGTGAAGGTGAAGGGAAGGCCATGGCCTCTTAGCACACTTCAGTCAAGAATATGGATCAAGAGCCCATAAGGAGGTTCGACATTTATGCCCTCATCAAAGCTCTTAAGGAGAATGTAACACACTCGGAAACACTCTTGGTTACTCTCATACTGCTTATAGATTGCCTAGGACTCTTCATCAAGTAAATGCTATAAAAGAATCACATAGATCATACACTGCTGCTAGTGCTCTAACTAAACCTTTAGCTGTTGATTCTGGTGCCTCTCATCCCCTAATATGTGACACCAGTTTTATAAAGGATATAGAACCGGCTTATGTACATGCGATGATTGCAAATGGTGATAGAGTAGCTATAAAAGGAATTAGAACTCTGAACCTGTTTGATATAGAGTCTAGAGCTTTTTATATGCCTGAGTTTACTTCAAATCTTTTATCTGTCAAGAAATGCACTACTGATTTAAATGCATTGTTATATTTAGTCCTAATGATGTGAAATTTCAGGATTTTGAGAGCAGTAAGTTGATTGGGAAAGGAGTAACCAAGGGAGATTTTATATGCTTGAAGACATTACTTCTGTTTACAGTCCTAGTTACTCGTTTAGCAATTTTTCTACTTTGAATAATGATGCATTGTGGCATGCTAGATTAGGTCATCCCCATGTTAGGGCTCATAGTTTAACGTTACCAGGTGTTATGTTTAAAAATAATGAGTGTGAAGCATGCATTTTGGGTAAACATTGTAAGATAGTCTTTAAGAAATCAAATACTATCTATGATAAGTGTTTTGATCTTGTTCATTCTGATGTTTGGACTGCTCCTTGTTTATCTAAAGAGAACTATAAGTATTTTGTTACATTCATTGATGAAATATCTAAATATACCTGGGTAACACTCATTAAAACTAAGGATAGGGTGCTTGATGCATTTAAAAAAATTCAGAATTATGTTACTAACCATTATAATGCCAAGCTTAAGATTTCCAGATCAGATAATGGTGGGAAATACACAAGTCATGCATTCAAAGATCACCTACCTCAACATGGGATCCTGCACCAGACGAGTTGCCCTTACACTCCACAACAGAATGGAGTGGCTGAAAGGAAGAACATGCACCTCTTGGAGGTGGCAAGGTCGATGATGTTCCAAACCAATGTTCTAAAGAGGTTTTGGAGTGATGTTGTGATGTCTGCTTGCTATCTTATCAACCGAATACCAACAAGAATTCTAGAGGATCAGTCTTCATTTGAAATCCTAAACAAGATCAAGACCTCTTTGGATCATCTAAGGGTATTTCGATGTCTTTGCTATGTACTAGTGCCAGGAGATATGAGAAATAAGTTGGAGCCTAAGAGTACTAAAGCTATGTTCATCGGTTACTCTCCAACTGAAAAGGGGTACAAGTGCTTTGATCCATTAACAAGGAAGCTATTAGTTTCTTGGGATGTCAAGTTTTTGAAGTCAAGAGGATACTATGAAGAGTAGAGATGTGAGGATCTTAATCTAGCTCAAAAATCTGACAAGGTTGCGAGCCTTAGGATGATCTTGAAAGGTCTTGGGATCAATCCAACCCAGGATTAAAGGAAGCAAAATGTGTATGAACCACTTGAAGCTGAAGAATCATCCCACCTTGATCATGAGGGAGGAAAATAAACCAGGAGATGGTAGTTATGAGGAAGGGAACTCTGGAAGTCCTGATCAAGATGTGATGGGAAATGAGGAAGCAAATGAGAGAAATGACCAGAGAGAAAGCTTTGTGCCTGAAGCAGAAGATCAAGAGGAGCATGAGGATGTAGTAGAGCCATAGGTAGAAGCGCCCTTGAGGAGGAGCACTAGGGTGAGAAGGCACCCATATAATTAGGCGAACACTAGAGTCTACTACAATGCTCAAGCTATCGCCCACCCCAGTCAAGCGGTCTGCTTCTTTGTTGAGTTTCCTAAGGAGCATTGTGCATTCATCATCTGTTTAGATGAGTGTCATGTTCCAAGATCGTATGAGGAAGCTATGGAAGATGAGGAGTGGAGGAAATCAGTGGGTGATGAAGCAGGTGCAATGATCAAGAATGAGACTTGGTATGAGAGTGAGCTTCCAAAAGGGAAGAGGGCTGTCTAGTAGATGGATCTTCACCTTCAAGTACTTACCAAACGGGAAGATAGAAAGGAGGAAAACAAGTCTGGTTGCAAGAGGATTCACCCAAACTTATGGAGAGGACTATGTTGACACATTTGCTCATGTGGCAAAGCTCCATATTATCCGGATTGTATTCTCTATTGCAACCAACTTGGGATGGAACCTATGGAAAATGGATGTGAAGAATGCCTTCTTGCTAGGAGATCTGGAAGAAGAAGTGTATATGTATCCCCCTTCTGGTCCTGAAGGACTAGTTAAACCAGGGAATGTGCTAAGGTTGAGGAAGGCGATTTATGGGTTGAAGCAGTCTCCAAGATCTTGATGCCACAAGTTGAGCACCACTCTGAATTGTCGAGGCTTCATCAAGTCCGATACTGGATCACACCCTGTTCACCCTTGTTTCTCCATCAGGTATCATTGTTCTCCTAGTTTATGTTGATGACATCATCATAACTGGGAGTGATAAGGAAGCCATCTAATCCACTAAAGATTACCTTAAATCTGTGTTTGAAATTAAATACTTGGGAGAAATGAAATACTTCCTTGGCATTGAGATTTGTAGATCCAAGGAAGGATTGTTCCTGTCCCAAAGGAATTATACACTTGATCTTTTGAAAAATGCATGTAAACTTGGTGCGAAGACAGCAAGGATGCCCATGGAGGATTGGTATAAGGTTCCTCGTGAGGGTGAGATCGAAGATAACAAACCACTTAATGATGCCAAGCTTTAAAGGAAAGCAAGTTGGTAAGTCAATCTACTTGACCATAACACGTCCTGACATTTGTTTTGTTGTGGACCAGGTGAGTCAACACATGCAAGTTCCAAAGGAGCACCACTGGAATATGGGGGAACGGATCCTGAACTACTTGAATGGATCACCTGGTCAAGGAGTGTGGATGGGATGCAACAACAACACTGAAGTGGTTAGTTACTGTGATGCGGATTGGGCTGGTGATTGAGCAGAGAGGAATTCCACTACTGGCTACTTCACATTCATTGGAGGGAATCTGGTTACATGGAAGAGAAGAAGCAAAAGGTGGTGTCTTTCTCCAGTGCTGAAGCCGAATATCGAGCAATGTTGAAGCTGAAAAATCTTGGTATTGAGCAGTCCACTCCAATGACAATGCATTGTGACAACCAAGCAGCCATCCACATAGCCACCAACTTAGTGTTTGATGAGAGAACCAAGGTTATTCAGGTTGACTGCCACAAGGTGAGGCATATGATTGGATTAGGAGTGATCTTTACTCTTTTTCCTTCGTCAAGGTTTTATCCCAATAGGTTTTCCTTGGTGAGGTTTTTAATGAGGAAGGCCTCATAGCCTTCCAAACTCGACTTGTTCCACATGGTCAAGCTTGAGGGGGAGTGTTAAGTTGAGGTGTAATAGGGAGTTAATACAATGAAGAAGTATTGGGTTAAAGAGAGTGAGAAGAAGAGAAAGGATTGGGGAGGTTCTGTGTCGACCATGTCCGTACAGGCCGTACAGATCATGGTCGACCCAATACACTCGACCAAAGGTAAAACTTCATCCGGGTAAAAGAAAGAGTGGACAAGGCGCGGAGAGGCTGGGAAGTGAACCAGCATCTTCGCAAAGATGTTGATGCCATTTCAGTGGCTCACCTAGGTCGAGGATTTTAATTCACGCTCCCCCTTTCTCTGGTCCACAAGTTTACTCTTCCTTCTCTTGAAAACCCTTGTAAACTCTCTCTATATTGTAATGCTCCCCTAAAAAATAAAGCATACAGTTCTGGGTTTCTTTTCTCTCTTGGCCGAAATGAAACTCTAAACAAAGTTCATACAAATAACTCTCTAATCTCTCTATTATCTTCATTTATGTCTAAACCAATCTCTATATTCTCTTATCTCTAAACATTTCACCCCTTGTAGGAATGCATTCTTCACATCCATTTGCCAAAGTCCCCACTCAAGGTTAACCGCGAGGGACATGATTATTCTAATGGTATGAAGATTTGTAACTAGTGCAAATGTGTCAACATAATCCTCTCCATACGTTTGGGTGAAGCCTCTTGCAACCAGTCTGGTCTTCCTCCTATCAATCTTCCTATTAGCCAAATACTTGAATGTGAATATCCATCTACTGGTAACTGCTTTCTTCCCTCTTGGCAACTCACTTTCATACCAAGTGTCATTCTTGATCATTGCATTTGCCTCAGCACCAACAGACTCCTTCAATTCCTTGTCTTTTATAGCCTCCTCAAAGGATCTTGGTTTATAACTCTCGTCCAACCTGACCATGAAAGCGCAGTGTTCTTGTGGTTATTTTGTGAACGAGCACACAACCTGAGATGGGTGTTCTACTGCTAGGACATTGTAGTAAACCCTTGTATGGACCCAGTCTGATGGTGGTCTTCTTATTCTTGAACTTTTCCTTAATGCTTGTTGTTTTTGTTGTTCCACCACACCATCTCCAGACTCTTCTTCCTCTTGATACCCAGAACCTCTTTGATCTTCTTGTGTTTCACCATCTTGTTCATGAGAATCTGAACTTCCATCTTCTTCTGGAGAGTCAAACACTTCTCGACCAGAATCAAATTCTTCATGACCATACGAGCTTTCACCTTCCTGGTTTTCAGTATTTCCCCCCTCATGACCAAGGTGGGGAGACTGGTTTGCTTCATTTGGCCCTGTAGGACCATTTCCATTCGGGTTCTTGGTGACTCCAATACCAAGACCTTCCAAAATGATTCTTAGATTTGCTCCCTTATCCGAGGTAAGGTCTTTCAACTATTCTTGATTCTTCTCCTCATAGTACCCCCTTGCTTATGTAAACTTCACATCAGTAGACACCATAACCCTTCTTGACACATGATCATAGAACTTGTATCCCTTTTGTGTGGTGGAATAGCCAATGAACATTGTCTTTGTACTCTTAGCCTCTAACTTGTTTCTCATCTCTCCCGGGATCAGCACATAGAACAAGTACCAAACACCCTTAGGTAGTTAACTGATGGCTTTTATTTATTTAGAACTTCAAAAGTAGCTTGATGTTGCAAGACCTTGGTGAGTGTTCGATTGATCAGGTAACAAGCTGTGGCCACAACATAACTCCATAACCTCTTTGGTACATTGGCTTGAAAGATCATAGACCTTGCTACCTCCATAAGGTGGCAATTCTTTCTCTCAGCAACACCAAGCTGCTGAGGTGTGTAGGGACAACTGGTTTGATGTAGGATCCCATGTTGAGCTAAGTGATCCTTGAATGCATGGCTTGTGTATTCCCCTCAATTATCTGATCTAAAAATCTTACTTGGCATGATAATGGTTAGTCACATAAGATTGAAATTTTTTGAATGCATCAAGGACTCTATCTTTTGAAGGTATGAGTGTTAACCGGGTGTATTTGGATTTTTTATCAATGAATATCACAAAATACTTATGATTATCTCTAGATATGCAAGGTGCAGTCTAAATATCAGAACAAATCAAGTTAAAGCAATTCTCATAAACAATAGATGATCTTGGATAGACAGTCTTACAATGCTTGCCTAAAATGCAAGCTCCACACTCATTATTTTCAAAAAACAACACCTGGTAACATCAAGTTTAAAGCTCTAACATGAGGATGTCCTCGTATAGCATGCCACAAAGCATTCTTATTCAAAGTAGAAGCAGAAGTAAATGACGAACTAAAATCATAAACATGAGCAAGCTCTTAAAGCAAATATAACTCGCCCTTGGTAACTCCTTTTCCATTCTCCTAGTTGCTCTCAATATCCTGAAACTTCACATCATTAGGGCTGAATATGACTTTACAATTTAAATCAGTAGTGCATTTCTTAACAGACAACAGGTTTGATGTGAACTTGGCCTCAGCATCTCAAGTTCTGACCAAAGTGCTCAGAACCTCCCAATATGCTTAGTGAACTCCGTGTCTTCTTGCACCAGCCCATTGATTGCTCTCTTCACTTCAAACACTCTACTCAAGTTTGAAATATTTCCATACATCTTCTTCAGGGTATCCCAGAGATCCTTTGTGGTTTCATAGTAGTTGTAAGCCTCCATGATAGAGGTCTCAAGAGATCCTTGAAAAAGTGTCATTACCAGCATATCCTATTGCTGCCACTTCTCCACTTCACTTGTAACACCTTCAGTGTCACCTTCTTTAGTAATGAGCCTTGGAATCTCACCAGATGTGATATGATTCCATACACCCTTACTTCCCACAGCAGTCTTCACTAGGCGAGACCACAACAAATAGTTACTCCCCTTGAGAGTAACCAGAACCTGCATGCTAACACTCTCCATCTTCAAACAGCTTGACTTCAAAAGCTTGGTAAAGATGATATCTTGAACTTAGAACAAGGATGAACCCATAAATGTGTAGAAAGGATGAGTCTTTGAGGTATGAACGTGAAAAGACTCAAGCTTTTGAAACACACAAGCTTCAAACTTCAGTCTTCTACTCGGATCTACAAAGAACCACCTTGGATCTTCAAAAAGTCTTAGCCTTGAACTTCTTCAACCGATGAATACGAGCCCAGATTATCAAGAACCTGGCTCTAATACCATAAGATCTTTTGATATCTTGATAGAAATGTAACCAGAAAGATATTTAGAAAATATTAGAGAATGCTAGAATCGATTTGAGACTATGTGTAGGGAGGATTGATGAAGAACATTTGAAGACTGAAAATAGAGAGAACTGTCTACTCTTCTCATTGATACTTGAAACATATATATATATATATATAGAGAGAGAGAGAGAGAGAGAGTCATACAAGGGTTTCCAGAGACTAAAGGAAGAGAAACATGTGGCTGTGGTCGAGTAGGGGCGCGCCTAATTCAAACCAAGCCATTTTGGCTATGTAAATGGTATCAGCATCATTGACAAGATGCTGATCCTTCCCACCTCGTGCCAGCCTGTCCAAGCGGGCCTTTCTTCCTTTCCAAAGGATGGATAAGGTTATCTCCTAAGGAAAGTGTTCGGGGAACTTTGGTTTTACCCGGATGCTAAATTTTCTTGGTCAAGTGTTTTGGTCGACCCACAACCTTCTCCTCTCTTCCTTCTTTCTCTTAACCCAAATATGAACCTCAACTTAACAGCTGATACCATTTACATGGCCAGAATGGCTTGGTTTGAATAAGGAGCGCCTCTACTCGACCACAACCACATGTTTCTCTTTTTTTGTCTCTGGAAACCCTTGTATGACACTCTATATATATGTTTCGAGTATCAATGAGAAGAGTATACAGTTCTCTTTATTTTTCAGTCTTAAAATGTTCTTCATCAATCCTCCCTACACATAGTTTCAAATTGATTCTAATCTTCTCTAATCTATTCTAAATCTTTTTCTTTTTACATTTCTATCAAGATATAAAAAAATCTTAACTATCACCAAGGAAGGTTGTGCCTCTCCTCCTGTCCCTTTCTACTCTTCCTGGCCGAGCCAGACCTTTGTTGTATCCACTTTGGCCTCTTCTCAGTCCCTATAGAATTATTTGTTTATATTTCCTTGTTTTAGTAATATTTTAATGTTGCTCATTGTCTATTTAAAGGAAACTTTACCTCTTGTAACTCTTACCAGAGTTAATAGACAAGTTTCTCGCTCTAGTTTCGTGTGCTCTCTCTCCCTTGCTTGTGTCTAAATATTCGCAATGTAAGGAAATAAGTATTATGGTTTAGAGGCTGCCTTAGCTCTTTCCTCTTAAGGCAGCCTAATACTTGTTTTAAACTCAAGATTGTTGAACCAAATAAGAAATGAGGATACAAAGATTAGAGAAAGCTTGTGAAATCAAGGGAAGAAGAAATGAGGGTATCCGTACAAGGCCGTACTAGTGTCCGTACAAGGACGTACATCTTTGGGTCGACCAAAAGGTCAAAAAGGTCGACCAAAAGTAAAACCAGTTTACCCGGAGGAGTTAACTTGATCCGTTTACTTTTCTACTCATCACATAAGATAAGCGAACCTTATGGATAAGGAAAGCTCTTCTTTGACAGCCTGGCTCATAATGGAAAGGAGAAGGCATCTGGTCAAGATGCCAAAGGTATTAAGCAACCTCAGCCAATTATTCAAATACTAGGTACGCTCTCCTCTTGGTGTATCCACGTTTACCTCCTAATCTTCTTTCCTTTAGTGACCTTTTACGGATAGGATTAGACCTAAGATTCCTTCTCTATATATTGTAACTCATTCACAGATTAATAATCAAATAAAGTATTCGAGTCTCTTCTTTCTCTCTAGTGTTCTTCATGGGTTCTTAGTAAAGTCTCGATCTTTAGTCTCCAAATCTCTTCTAATCTCTCTCAAAGTCTCTATTACTCTTATAAACTCAGATTGTTCTTTAGTTCTCATGGTACCAGAGCCAGGTTCACTTGATTCCGGCTTTTGATTTCATCTCTTACTCAAGAACACTCAAGAACACCTTTTTCATCCTTGAAGTTTGAAGATGGAGGGAACAAAGACTACGGTGATTCCAGTGACTCTTAAGGGAGGAAACTACGTCTTATGGTATCGTGTAGTGAAGACATCAGTGGGGACTAAGGGTTTATGGAAACATATACTCGAGGATGAAGCTCCAAAACTCATTACTCATGAAGGCAACAAGGAGATTGTCGTGTGTGATGAAGTGAAGTGGATCCAGGAAGACAAACTGGGGATGTCCATCCTTCACAGCTCTCTAGATCCGTCGATCTTAGAGGCATACAACTACTGTGAGAAGTCAAAGGACATGTGGGATACACTCCAGAAGGTGTATGGGAACATCTCAAACCTTACTCGGGTGTTTGAGATCAAACATGTTATCAATAGTCTAGCCCAAGAAGATATGGAGTTCACAAAGCACCTTGGAAAGTTTAGGGCTTTGTGGTCGGGGCTTGAGATGCTGAGGCGAGTACAAATGATCCAAATGATCTCAATGAAAGGCTTAAGCAAGATAAAGTCTTTGGCTTGTTGCTCACCCTTAACTACACCTACATTTACTTGGTGAAGCACATCTTGCGTGCTGAGAAGTTACCCACCTTGGAAGAAGTCTGCGCACATATCAGAAGGAACAAGGGTCATTGGGACTCTTTGGATAATAGGGGGAGCTTACCTTAGCTAATCAAGCCGAGATGCCTCAAGCCAACAAGGTGAATAGGTATGAAGATAGGATGTTCAATGGGAATTGTGATCATTGCAGGAGACAAGGTCACAAGAAGCATCAGTGCTGGATCTTCACCCGCATCTCAAACCAACCAAGTTCATGAAGGATAGGGTGTTGGAATGAAGAAGGTATTGATCTGAATTGGTATCCACTAGCCAATCTCCAAGCTGGACTTGAGAATCAGACTAGGCTGGACTTGAGAATCAGAAAAAGGGAAGTATTGATTTGAATGAATAAAGAAGACAAAGAGATAAGACTGTATAAGGCTTTATAAGACTACATACGGCTTCATAAGGTTTTACAAGGCTATATAAGGTTCATAAGACTTTATAAGACTTTATAAGGCTTTATAAGACTTTTTAAGACTTTATAAGACAAAGATGAAGATTTAGTGGAAATAAGCTTGGTTGGAGGTATTGAAATGAATATATGAGGAGTCAGGAAGGGTAATGCATATGGGCGAGTAGAAGGAGACTTGTCCGTACAAAACTTGCATTACAAGCTATTTCGTAAAAGGGGACTGGGTTTAAAGTCGACCAAGGAATGCTCAGCACTCAATATATCCGTTGGAGGCTCAGAGGCAAGTGGAAATTAAATAAAGTAAAAGGTCACATGGTAACTTAAGACAAAAAGAGCAGTTAGAGAGAGGCATCACTCTATTATCCAGATCTATTATCCACCTTTCACCTATGTCACTCCTTTATGTTTAGTTTATTATATTGTTCCTTTAGCTATGAATTGGCCTCTTGTAACCACAAAATGAATTAAGCAAAGAGGAGTTCTCTTTCTTCACCATTCTCAGATCAATTCTACTCTCTAAATCTCTTATACTCTCTGGTTACTAAATCTCTCAAGCAATACTCTCAAATCTCACTTAATCTCTGTTATTCTCTTCCTCTTTAGTTTCGACCATACTCTCTCTCTCTACATCACTCTCACACCTAAATCCATTTATTCCCACATAGGGATGCAAGGGCGAATGTGTGCTATGCAGGAAGTGATCAGCATGGGATGAGTGGAGCTGGGTCATCTAGTCGAGCACAAGAAACTGAAGGACGTGAAGGTGGTGAGAACAAGGCATTGGTGACTTACACTACTCAACAAACCAGCCGTCCAAATGAGCATGAGTTCATCCGCCGATCAGAAATGGATGCTCTCATCAAGATGCTCAAAGAAAATGGTAACATATTTGGTAACCTCAGGGTGTATTCATTGGTGCGTCTAAGGTTGCTAGTTTTCATGATCAATATGATGCATATACTCACTCTAGGATTGCTGGTCTATCTCATAGTGCTTGTAGCATGTCTAAACCATTGACAGTTGATTCAGGTGCATCACATCACATGATTAGTGATACTTATCTGATTAAAGACATAGAACCTGCGCATGGACATGTTATGATTGCTAATCGTGATAGGATTCCAATAAGGGGTATAGGCAAGTTAAAACAGTCTGATAAGGAATCTAGAGCTTTCTATATGCCTGAGTTTACTTCAAACATGTTATCTGTTAAGAAGTGCACCTATGATATACAATGCAATGTTATCTTCAGTCCTAATGATGTGAAGTTTCAGGATATTGAGAGTAGTCGTTTGATTGGGCAAGGAGTCACAAAAGGAGAACTTTACATACTTGAAGAGCTTACATCTTTGTCTAATCATAGTTTTTCTTTTACTTCTGTTTCTGCTTCTGCTTTAAATAAGAATGCTTTGTGGCATGCTAGACTAGGACATCCTCATGTTAGAGCTTTAAACATAATGGTTCCAGGTGTGGTTTTTGATAATAATGATTGTGGAGCTTGTATTGTAGGCAAGCATTGTAAGACTGTGTTATATATGTCCACTACTATCTATGATCACTGCTTTGATTTAATACATTCGGATGTTTAGACTGCACCTTGCTTGTCTAGAGATGACCATAAATCCTTTGTCACATTCATAGATAAGAAGTCTAAATACACCTGGATAACCTTAATTCATTCCAACGATTGGGTGCTTGATGCATTTAGAAATTTTCAGACTTATGTGACTAACCATTTCAATGCTAAGCTGAAAAATTTAGATCAGATAATGGTGGAGAGTACACGATTCAAGCTTTCAGGCAGCACTTATCCCAACATGGAATACTTCACCAAACAAGATATCCTACACCCCTCAACAGAATGGACTTGCTGAGAGGAAGAACATGCACCGTACAAGGCCGTACAACTTTGGGTCGACCAAAAGGTGAAAAGGTCGACCAAAGGTAAAACCAGTTTACCCGGATGATTTAACTTGATTTGATTACTTTTCTACTCAGCGCATAAAATCAGCGAACCTTATGGATAAGGTAAGCTCTTCCTGGACAGCCTGGCTCATTCTGGAAAGGAGAAGGCATCTGGTCAAGATGCCAAAGGCATCAAGCAACCTCAGCCAAGTACTCAAATACTACGCGCACTCTCCTCTTGGTGTATCCACGTTTACCTTGTAATCTTCTTTCCTTTAATTACCGTTTACAGATAGGATTAGACCTAAGCTTCCTTCTCTATATATTGTAACTCATTCAGAAATTAATAATCAATAAAAGTATTCGAATCTCTTCTTTCTCTCTAGTGTTCTTCATGGGTTCTTAGTAAAGTCTCGATCTTTAGTCTCCAAATCTCTTCTAATCTCTCTCAAAGTCTTTATTACTCTTATAAATTCAGATTCTTCTTTTGTTTTCATAGATTACTGATTCTAAATCCCATTCATATAAGTACACAAAATCTAAGTGTTGTGTTACTTACCAAGGATAGATTCATACATGAGAGTTTCTCCTTCAAATAACCAGTTTACTGTTTAGGATTCTTTGTTATATAGTAAGTTGTGTATGAGGATTCAACCACAAGTTGGTTTTCTCTGATTCTGAGTGATGAGTTCCTGTTGTATGGTTGAAGGGGATTCAGTCACAAGTTGAATGAATCACTGCTTACATAAGACAAACACTCATGAATTCCAACACCAAGCCCTTGGAGACTGCTTCAACCCATAAATCGCCTTTCTCAACCTTCACACATTCTTTGGTTTAACTAGACCTTCAAGACCAGGAGGAGGATACATATAAACTTCTTTTTCCAGCTCTCCTTGAAAGAAATCATTCTTCACATCCATTTGATTTCGTCTCTTACTCAAGAACACTCAAGAACACCTTTTTCATCCGTGAAGATTCAAGATGGAGGGAACAAAGACTACAGTGATTCCAGTGACTCTCAAGGGAGGAAACTACCTCATATGGTATCGTGTACTAAAGACAGCAGTGGGGAGTAAGGGTTTATGGAACCACATCCTCGAGGATGAAGCTCCAAAACTCATTACTCATGAAGGAGACAAGGAGATTGTCGTGTGTGATGAAGTGAAGTGGATCCAGGAAGACAAACTGGGGATGTCCATCCTTCACAGCTCTCTAGATCCGTCGATCTTAGAGGCATACAACTACTGTGAGAAGTCAAAGGACATGTGGGATACACTCCAGAAGGTGTATGGGAACATCTCAAACCTTACTCGGGTGTTTGAGATCAAGCGAGCTATCAACAGTCTAGCACAAGAAGATATGGAGTTCACAAAGCACCTTGGAAAGTTTAGGGCTTTGTGGTTGGAGCTTGAGATGATGAGGCTGAGTACAACTGAACCATATGAGCCCAATGAAAGGCGTGAGCAAGATAAAGTCTTTGGCCTGTTGCTCACCCTTAACTCCACCTACAATGACTTGGTGAAGCACATCTTGCGAGCTGAGAAGTTACACACCTTGGAAGAAATCGGCGCACAGATCCAGAAGGAACAAGGGTCATTAGGACTCTTTGGAGCAAAGGGGGAGCTTACCTTAGCCAATCAAGCCGAGATGCCTCAGCCCAACAAGGTGAACAAGTATGAAGATAAGAGGTTCAATGGGAACTGTGATCATTGCAAGAGACAAGGTTAAAAGAAGCATCAGTGTTGGAACCTTCACCCACATATCAAGGCAACCAAGTTCATGAAGGACAGGGATGCAAGGGCGAATGTGAGCTATGGAGGAAGTGATCAGCATGGGATGAGTGGAGCTGGGTCATCTAACCGACCACAAGACACTGAAGGGCGTGAAGGTTGTGAGACCAAGGCATTGGTGACTTACACTGGTCAACAAACCAGCCGTCTAAATGAGCATGAGTTCATCCGCCGATCAGAAATGGATGCTCTCATCAAGATGGCCAAAGAAAATGGTAACATCTTTGGTAACCTCAGGGGGTATTCATTTGGTGCATCTAAGGTTGCTAGGTTTCATGATCAAACTTATGGATATACTAACTCCAGGATTGATGGTCTATCTCATAGTGCTTGTAGCATGTGTAGACCATTGATTGTTGATTCAGGTGAATCACATCACATGATTAGTGATACTAGTCTGATTAAAGACATAGAACCTGCGCATGGACATGTTATCATTGCTAATGGTAATAGGATTCCAATAAGGGGTATATGCAAGTTAAAACTGTTTGATAAGGAATCTAGATATTTCTATATGTCTGAGTTTTCATCAAACATGTTATCTGTTAAGAAGTGCATTAATGATATACAATGCAATGTTATCTTCGGTCCTAATGATGTAAAGTTTTAAGATATTGAGAGTAGTCATTTGATTGGGCAAGGAGTCACAAAAGGAGACCTTTACTTACTTGAAGAGCTTACATCTTTGCCTAATCATTGTTGTTCTTTTACTTTTGTTTCTGCTTCTGCTTTAAATAAGAATGTTTTTGTGGCATGCTAGACTAGGACATCCTCATGTTAGAGCTTTAAAATTAATGGTTCTAGGTGTTGTTTTGGAAAATAATGATTGTGAAGCTTGTATTCTAGGCAAGCATTGTAAGACTGTGTTTCATAAGTCCACTACTATCTATGATCACTGCTTTAATTTAATACATTCAGATGTTTGGAGTGCTCCTTGCTTGTCAAGATAGAACCATAAATACTTTGTCACATTCATAGACGAGTAGTCTAAATACACCTGGATAACCTTAATTACATCTAAAGATAGGGTGCTTGATGATTTAGAAATTTTCAGACTTATGTGACCAACCATTTCAATGCTAAGCTGAAGATTTTTAGATCAGATAATGGTGGAGAGTACACGAGTCAAGCTTTCAAGCAGCACCTATCCCAACATAGAATACTTCATCAGACAGGCTGGCCCTAAACCTCTCAACAGAATGGAGTAGCCGAGAGGAAGAACATGCACCTTATGGAAGTTGCTAGGTCCATGATGTTCTAAGCAAATGTGCCAAAGAGGTTCTGGAGTGATGTTGTTGCTATTGCTTGTTACCAACCGAACCCCAACAAAATTCCTTGATGATCAATCACCATTTAAGGTTCTGAACAAGTATAGGACAGCCTTCTTTCATCTCCAAGTCTTTGGTTGTCTCTGCTTTGTTCACAAACCCGGGGAGCTAAGGAACAAGTTGGAAGCAAAGAGCACAAAAGGGATGTTCATTGGGTACTCACCAACTCATAAGGGGTACAAGTGTTATGATCTGGCAACCAGGAGGGTTCTTGTGTCAATGGATGTGAAGTTTGTAGAGGAAAGAGGGTTCTATGAGGAGAAGAACCAAGCAGAGCTTAAGGATTTGGCTTCTGATAAGGCAGCCAACTTGAGGATTATATTGGAAAGTCTTGGGATTAACTTATCACAGGATCCGAAGAGTGGAGGAGGACAACAACAAGGATTCCCCACTGCTACTATGGATAGTCAGGAACCCCACCTCGACCATGAGGAGGGAAATGAACCTGACACGAATGATCAGTATGAGGAAGGATTAGGTTCTCAACATGATCAAGGTGTGGATCAAGGTATGGATCAAGGAAATGAAGATAAAGAAGTTGGAAATGGAAATCAAGAAGAAGAAGAAGGGGAGGTTGAGGAGTATCAACCGGAGGTGGGTCAACCATTGAAAAGGAGTACAAGGATGAGGAACCTTCCTTCCAACTGGGTCAATACACGGGTATCCTAAAATTCACAAGCAGGTGAGCATCCTGTCCATGCTGTTTGCTCATTGGTGCATTACCCTGAAGAACATTGTGCATTGATGATTAGCCTGGATGGGAGTCAGTTAAAAATATCCTATGAAGAAGCCATGCAAGACAAAGAATGGAGGGAATCAGTTAGTGCTGAAGCAGATGCAATGATTAAGAATGATGCTTGGTATTAGAGTAAACTGCAAAAGGGAAAGAAGGTTGTATCCAACAGATGGATATTTACTATCAAGTATCTTGCAAATGGAAAGATTGATAGGAGGAAGACAAGACTAGTGGTAGAAGGATTTACCCAAACTTATGGAGAGGACTACATAGATACCTTTGCTCCAGTCGCTAAGTCCATACAATCAGGATAGTGATATCTCTGGCTGTGAACCTAGAATGGGATCTTTGGCAAATGGATGTGAAGAATGCCTTTTTGCAAGGAGAACTTGAAGATGAAGTCTACATGGATCCTCCTCCTGGTCTTGACCATTTGATTAAGGAGGGAAATGTGTTGAGGTTGAAGAAGGCCATCTATGGTCTCAAACAGTCACCTAGAGCATGGTACATCAAGCCGAGTGCAACTCTGGATAGGAAAGGCTTCAAGAAGTCAGAACTCGACCTCACCCTCTTCACTTTGTCCACTCCATCAGGTATTTTGTAATCCTTGTGTATGTTAATGATATCTTCATCACAGAAAGTGACAAGGTTGGGATTCAATCGACCAAAGAGTTCTTAAAGTATGTTTTTGAGATTAAAGACTTGGGTTAAAATGAAATACTTCCTTGGAATTGAGATATGTAGGTCCAAGGAAGGTTTATTTCTTTCACAAACGAAATATTTTGAAAGATGCATGTAATCTTGGAAGAAAGACAGTGAAGACACCCCTAGAAGATGGATATAAGGTTCCACGTGAGAGGGAGATTAAAGACAGCCAACCATTTGAAGATGCCAAGCTTTACAGAAAGCTTGTAGGTAAGATAATATACCTAACCATTTCACGTCCTGATATATGTTTTTCTGTGAATCAGTTGATTTAACATATGCAAGGACCAAAGGAGCATCATTGGAGCATGGTGAACCGGACCCTGGTGTATCTAAATGGCTCACCAGAACAACGAGTGTGGGTGGGGTGTAACAATATCACTGAGGTAGTGGGTTACTATGATGCAGATTGGGCCGGAGATCGAGCAGATAGGAAGTCGACCACAGGATATTGAACTTTCATTGGTGGGAATCTAGTCACTTGGAAGAGCAAGAAGCAGAAGGTGGTGTCATGCTCAAGTGCTGAAGCTGAGTATAGGGCCATGTTGAAGCTGACTAATGAGCTAGTTTGGATCAAGGGTATATTGACGCACTTGGAGATTGATCAGTCCACGCCCATGACCATGCATTGTGACAACCAAGTAGCAATCCACATTGCCTCCAACTCGGTGTTCCATGAAAGACGAATCGTAGACTCAAGTTCCTCAAGGTTGTGGGTCGATTGGTGACACAATAGGTTGCGGAAAGACCTAATGATACTCCTAGGAAGCTAGATCGGATATTACACACCAAGTTGAAGCCCTTAAAGTTCTGGACATGACACATCATAGAATTCTTCGACACAAAGAGAATAAAGAACACAAAGAGATTGATAAAAAAAGATTGCTTGATTCATAGAAGGGTTTTCGACCCAAATATATAGAGAGATCCTTGTACATGCACAAGGTCTCGGAAAACAAAGAGACTAAAAGGAACGTGTCTTCTCTTAAATAGTTTTCGAAACTAAACATGAAATAAAAAGCATAAGATAAATATAACATAAGGTTGGGTGTTCTTTAGTACTCTTGGACCGAGATAGCACATAGGAGATGTGTAAGACAAGTTGTGGCCTCGTTAAAAACCTTCCTTCGTAAAATCACTTGGGAAAAAAACAAGAGTAAGGAAAAGAGCACACACAAAATGTCTTGCCTAGTTACCAACTCAGCTTGATGAAGAGATAGCTTGAATGGTGATCAAGGTATCTCGAATCATCAAACCTTGTCCAAAACTTTCGTGTTACAATGTTGTGGAGCTGCTAGAGTACTGAAGTACTTTACAAAGCGCCAATAGAATCCAGCTAATCCATGAAAACTTCTCACTTCTCCCACAGTAGTTGGAGTCGGTCAGTCTTGAATAGCTTTAATCTTCTCTTGACCATCATTAACACCATCTGCACTAACAACAAAGCCTAGAAAAACCAAGTTATCCGTTCAAAATGTACACTTCTTAAGATTAGCATAAAGCTTTTCTTTCCCTAGCACATTAAGAACGGCCCTAATATGATCTATATGCTCTTCTAGACACTTACTATAGACCAGGATATCATCAAAATACACAACTACAAAGATTCAAATGAAAGACCTAAGGACATGATTCATTAACTTCATGAATGGACTAGGTGCATTTGTCAATCCGAATGGCATAACTAACCACTCATACAATCCATGCTTAGTTTTAAATGCAGTCTTCCATTCCTCTCCTTCTTTCATCCTAATTTGATGATATTCACTCTTTAAATCTATCTTAAAAAGACGCAAGAACCATATAATTCATTAAGCATATCATCTAATATAGGAATAGGGTGTCAATACTTCATTGTGATGTTGTTGAATTCTCTACAATCAACACACATTCGCCAACTTCCATCCTTCTTAGGCACGAGTTGGACATGAACAGCACAAGGCTCATACTTTCACGGATGTGGCCTTTCTCCATCAGTTCTTCCACTTGTCTTTTGCAACTCCTTGGTTTCAACCGGATTAGTTCTATATGCTGGGTTTGGAAGTGTTGAACCAGGGACAAAGTCAATCTGATGCTCAATCCCACGCAATGGAGGTAAACAAATAGGATTGTCTTCAAAGAACACGTCTTAAAACTCATGCAAAAAGAGAAACCATTTCACTTGGATACTCCGGTGTAAGATCAGTTAAGTTTAAAAGAGTTTCTTTAAAAACAAGCAATAAAACATGTTGCTTAGAGTAGAGGGATATTTTGTTGTCACTGGTTTTAGCATAGAAGTTGTGTTTCTTAGTTCCATCTGGTTTGAGGTCAATGCTCTTCTTCTTTTGAAGCTGAAGTTTCATGTTGGACTTCTTTAGGTGACAAGGGAACCAAGACTGTCTTGCTGCCTTTGAACTCAGAGGAATGCTTATTTGAGAACCCATCCTGTATCACACGTCTCTCCAATTAATATGGCTGTCAAAGAAGTATGTGGCTAGCTTCCATAGGTAGGATATCACATAGAACCTCATGTTCATACCTTCCAATGGATATAGGTACCATCACTTGATTAGAGACCTTCATTTCACCTTCTTCATTAACCCATTGCAACTGATAAGGCTTTGGATGTCTTTGGACGTTTAATCCCAACTTCTGGACCATAGTTTCACTAGCAACATTCACACAGCTTCCACCATCCACAATGAGACTACAAACCTTGCCTTGCACCAAAAACCTTGTATAGAAAAGGTTTTCACGTTGCTCTACTTCCTCTGTCTTTGTTTGTAGGTTTAAGAGTCTTTGGCCTACCAACAGTCTTCCTTTTACTGGTTCTTATTATTCATATTTTCCTTCAGAATGCTCATGTTCATGCTCGGATCTATAGTCCTTAGACTCATATTCTCCATTCTCAAGTAGAATCATGATCCATTTGTTGGTGCACTCGTTGGCATAATGCCCTCTTCCTTGACATTTGAACCACTTAACATCTCTAGCTCTTGAACTGGTAGCTTCGGCCTTCCCTTTATCTTTCCCAAAGATAGCACTCGGTTTTACTTCTTCTTAAGGATATGGCTTGATCTCCTTAGTGTAGCCGGCTTCTCTTCTTGAGTTTTTGCTCCACAAGGATAGCTTTGTGCAGCATCTCTTCTAACTCAACATAATGTTGCATCTCCACATTGTCTTGAATCTCACGGTGGAGTCCTCCTAGAAACCAAGATATGGTGGCTTCTCTATCTTTAGAAATACTTGCCCTCAACATAAGTAGCTCCATCTCTTGAAAGTATTCTTCTACTGACTTGTGAGCTTTCTTAGTTTTTGATGTAGATCACGGTGATAGTGGCTTGGAACAAACCTTTTTCGCATGGTGGATTTCATCTCTTGCCATGATTCGACTGGATAACCCTGGTTGCGTCTCCTAGTGGTCACCAACTGATCCCACCAGCTCAATGCATAGTTATAGAAATCAGTAGCTTCTATTTGGATCTTTTGAGCTTGAGTATACTGCTGACAATTAAAGACCAGCTCAATCTTCTTTTCCACTCCAAATAGGCATCCGGATCAGCCTTGCCATGGAAAGGAGGTATCTTAAGCTTTAGCCCAGCAAGTTCACCTCTTTGGTGTCTCCTACCATCATGATCACGCCTCTGCTCCTCCGACTATCTCTAGAAGAAGAACTATGATTGCGTGCATTGTAGTTGTCATTTTCTTGTGAACTAGCATGTTCTCTCCGGTTTCTCCTTGATTCTTCTTGCTCTTGTTGGGTTTGATTGCCTCTTTCTCTTCTTAATTCATGGCTATGGCCTTGATCGGTGGCTTGTCTGATCTCTTGCCTCAGTTCATCTCGAAAATCCTTCATGCTAGCTTTCATCATCTCAGCCATGGTAGTTACCATAGCTCGGTGTAGTTGCTTCGTCATTTGTTATCTTAGCAGTTTGTTCTTCCGGACTAGCTCTGCCTCTTCTTCTGATTCGTTCACCATTGGTACCTGAATGAAAGCAAACACTGAATCAGTAAAGAGTCCAAGAACGAGTTACTGATAATCACAAAGAAACAAACAAGATCAAGCAAGGAACAAACGATAACAACAACTTAATCGATAGGGTTTTTGAATTCAAACTTCAATGTTTTCCTAGAATCACAATCAGATCAATTTGCACGATGGTAAGCTTGATTAAATAGGAACAGAATCACACAAAAAAAACAATCGATTAAAATACAACACAAGGAAATATCAAATCGATCAAACTTGTAACGTAGTACACAAGGAGTCCGAAGAGATCACTTATCATAATCAAAAGCAACAAATTTTCTTCATTTTTCGACAACAAGACACTGAATCGGATCAATCTCAACATGGAAAAGAACAGACACAATCAGTTTTAAGATCAAAACAATCATATCTTATCACTTTTCAATCACAAATCATAGATCGATCGAAAACTCAAAAGAATATGAACCGATCAAAGTAAACAAAGATGAATCA
Source organism: Moricandia arvensis (assembly GCA_905132765.1). NCBI lineage: Eukaryota > Viridiplantae > Streptophyta > Magnoliopsida > Brassicales > Brassicaceae > Moricandia > Moricandia arvensis. Next base: position 14,212 of record CAJHQP010000230.1, on the reverse strand, counting down.
AGTACTTCCCTTAACAAGAGGTGCTCTGATACCACATAATACACTCCTAGGATGCTTCTCTGGTCGATGGGGGATAGATCCTTGCAAGGACGAATCGTAGGCTCAAGTTCTTCAAGGTTGTGGGTCGATTTGTGACACAATAGGTTGCGGAAAGACCTACTGATACTCCTAGGCAACTAGATCGGATATTACACACCAAGTAGAAACCCTTAAGGTTCAGGAAATGACACACCAGAGAATTCTTCGACTCAAAGAGAAGAAAGAACACGAAGAGATTGATAAACAAAGATTGCTTGATTCATAGAAGGGTTTTCGACCCCAATATATAGAGAGCTCCTTGTACATGCACAAGGTCTCGGGAAAACAACGAGACTAAAAGGAACGTGTTTACTCTTAAAGAGTTTTCGAAACTAAAACATGAAACAAAAAACATAGGATAAATATAACATAAGGTTGGGTCTTCCTTAGTAGGAGATGTGTAAGAAACGTTGTGGCCTCGTTAAAAACATTCCTCCGTTTAAGCACTTGGGACAAAACCAAGAGCAAGGAAAAGAGCATACACAAAATGTCTTGCCTAGTTACTAACTTAGCTTGATGAAAGGATAGCTAGATCCAGCCTGTCCGCGCCTTATCCACTCTTCCTTTCCAACTGATAGATCAAGGTAAGTCAAGGAAAGCTTCCCTGGTTACTTTTCTTTTACCCGGATGAAGTTTTACCTTTGGTCGAGTGTTTTGGGTCGACCATGATATGTACGGCCTGTACGGACATGGCTAACACAAAACCTCCCCAACCCTTTCTCTTCTTCTCACCCTCAGTATTCCCTTTAGCCCAAAACTTCTCCATTCTATTAACTCCTTATTGCACCTCAACTTAACACTCCCCCTAAAACTTGACCATGTGGAATAAGTCGAGCTTGGAAGGTTATGAGGTCTTCCTCATTAAAAACCTCACCAAGAAAAACCCATTGGGATAAAACCTTGATGTGGGAAAAAGAGTAAGGACCCCATAGAAGGGGATTAGCTAAGTTGGATCAGATGAATGAGTCCCAACAGGCCATGGATTGAGTCCATTGTCTTTTGCCTGGCTGCCTTAGTAAACACATCTGCCAGCTGATCCTCACTTCTGGTATAACATGGTAAGATCACTCCTAATCCAATCATCTGCCTCACCTTGTGGCAGTCAACCTCAATATGCTTGGTCCTCTCATGAAACACTGAGTTAGTGGCTATGTGGATGGCTGCTTGGTTGTCACAATGCATTGTCATTCGAGTAGACTGCTTAATACCAAGGTGCTTTAAGATGCCTTTTATCCAGACTAGCTCATTTGTCAGCTTCAACATTGCTCGATACTCAGCTTCAGCACTGGAGCAGGATACCACCTTTTGCTTCTTGCTCTTCCATGTAACTAGATTCCCTGCAATGAAGGTGCAGTAGCCAGTGGTGGACTTCTTGTCTTCCCAATCACTAGCCCAATCCGCATCACAGTAACCAACCACTTCAGTACTGTTGTTGCATACCATCCACACCCCTTGACTAGGTGACCCATTCAAGTAGTTCAGGATCCCTTACACCATATTCCAGTGGTGCTCCTTTTGAACTTGCAAGTGTTGACTCACACAGCCAAACAAATATCAGGACGTGTGATGGTCAAGTAGATTAACTTACCAACTAGCTTTCTATAAAGCTTGGCATCATGGAATGGTTTGCTATCTTCAATCTCCTCCTCAAGAGGAACCTTGTACCCATCCTCCATGGGCATCCTTGCTGTCTTTCCTCCAAGTTTACCTGCATCTTTCAAAAGATCAAGTGTATACTTTATTTGGGACATGAACAATCCTTCCTTGGATCTACAAATCTCAATCCAAAGGAAGTATTTCATTACTCCCAAGTCTTTAATTTCAAACACAGATTTAAAAAAAATCTTTAGTTGCTTGGATGCCTTCCTTGTCACTCCCAGTTATGATGATATCATCAACATAAACTAGGAGAACAATGATAACTGACGGAGAGACTAGGGTGAACATGGTGTGATCAAGCTCAGACTTGATGAAGCCTCGACAATTCAGACATGTGCTCAACTTGTGGTTACAAGCTGTTGGAGACTGTTTCAACCCATAGATCGCCTTTCTCAACCTTAACACATTCCCTGGTTTAACTAGATCTTCAAGACCAGGAGGAGGATACATATCAACTTCTTCTTCCAGCTCTCCTTGCAAGAAAGAATTCTTCAAACCCATTTGCCATAGTTTCCATCCCAAGTTGGTTGCAATGGACCAAACAATCTGGATAGTATGGAGCTTTGCCACAAGAGAAATGTATCAACATAGTCCTCTCCATAAGTTTCAGTGTAGCCTCTTGCAACCAGTATTTTTTTCCTCCTTTCTATCTTCCCATTTGGTAAGTACTTGATAGTGAAGATCCATCTACTAAATACAGCCTTCTTCCCTTTTGGAAGTTCACTCTCATACCAAGTCTCATTCTTGATCATTGCACCTGCTTCATAACCCATTGATTTCCTCCATTCCTCATCTTACATGGCTTCTTCATACGACCTTGGAACCTGACTCTCATCCAGACTGATGATGAATGTAGAATGCTCCTTAGGAAACTCAGCAAAGGAGCAGACCGCTTGACTGGGGTGGGCGACAGCTTGAGCATTATAGTAGACTCTAGTGTTTACCCAATTAGATGGGTGCCTTCTTACTCTAGTACTAGCTTCTACCTTTGGCTCTACTACTTCCTCATGCTCCTCTTGACCTTCTGATTCAGGCACAAAGATTTCCCTCTGATCATTTCCCTCATTTTCTTCCTCATTTCCCATCACATCTTGATCAGGACTTCCAGAGTTCCCTTCCTCCTAACTACCATCTCCTGGTTCATTTCCCCCTTCATGATCAAGGTGGGATGATTCTTCAGCTTCATGTGGTTGAGACACATCCTGCTTCCTTTGATCATGGGTTAGATTGATCCCAAGACCTTCCATGATCATCCTACAAGTCGTAGCCTTGTCAGATGTTTGAGCTAGATCCTTAAGATCCTCCTAACTCTTCTCTTCATAGTATCCCCTTGACTCCAAAAACTTGACATCCCGAGATACTAATAGCTTCCTTGTTAGGGGATCAAAACACTTGTACCCCTTTTGTGTTGTAGAATAACCGATGAACATGGCTCTAGTACTCTTAGGCTCCAACTTGTTTCTAATTACTCCTGACACCAGTACATAAAAAAGACACCCAAACACCCTTAGATGATCCAGAGAGGGCTTGATCTTGTTCAGAACTTCAAATGGAGACTGATCCTCTAGGATTCTGGTTGGTATCCGGTTGATAAGATATCACGCAGACATCACACAATCACTACAAAACCTCTTTGGAACATTGGTTTGGAACATCATCGACCTTGCCACTTCCATGAGGTGCATGTTCTTCCTTTCAGCCACTCCATTCTGTTGTGGAATGAAAGGACAACTCGTCTGGTGCAGGATCCCATGTTGAGCTAGGTGTTCTTTGAATGCATGACTTTTGTATTCCCCACCATTATCTGGTCAGAAAATCTAAAGCTTGGGATTATAATGGTTAGCAACATAAGTCTGAAAATTTTTAAATGCATCAAGCACCCTATCCTTAGTTTTAATGAGTGTTATCCAGGTGTATTTAGATTTTTTATCAATGAATCAAAATACTTATAGTTCTCTTTAGATAAACCAGGAGCAGTCCAAACATCAGGATGAACAAGATCAAAACATTTCTCATAGATAGTAATTGACTTCCTAAAGACTCTCTTACAATGTTTACCCAAAATTCATGCTTCACACATATTATTTTAAACATGACACCTGGTAACATTAAACTAAGAGCCCTAACATGGGGATGACCTAATCTAGAATGCCACAATGCATCATTATTTAAAGCAGAAACAGAGCTAAACGAGTAACTAGAACTGGAAATAGAAGTAATGTCTTCAAGCATATAAAGATCTCCCTTGGTTACTCCTTTCCCAATCAACTTATTGCTCTCAATATCCTGAAACTTCACATCATTAGGACTAAAGACAACAATTCATTGTAAATCAGTACTGCATTTCTTGACAGATAATATATTTGAAGTAAACTCAGGCTTATAGAAAGCTCTAGACTCTTTATCAAACAGGTTTAGTGTTCCAATTCCTTTTATTGCTACTCTATCTATTAATCTAAAGTGATGAAATGTCACTAAGGTTATGGGCAAAGTTCGGGTTAAGCTCCTAAGAAGTTTTGGAAAGAATTAAGGAGCATCCTGAAGCTTATGCTATGCTGGAAAAAGGTCTAAGAAGAGTTTATATTGAAGGGAAAAGGCGTTGGAGAAGTTTGGGAGAGTTTGGGAGCATTTGGGTCGAATGTGCAAAGATAGGGCGACCTGTAGAGACGGCGTACGGACAGTATGGACTGTACAAACATGGTCGACCCAAATCACATTCTGGTTCGAGCTAAGAAAGAAAATGGGCGATGTGCAAATTTCGGGTTGATATGTACGGATTTGTGGTCCGTACATCAACCAGGCCGTACAAGAGCTTTCCCAGAAACGACCAAGAAGAAATGATCCTGGTCCAAAAGAGATGTTACCGAGTTGGTCTTATCTTGAGGAGATGCCAAAGGCATATTCCATCAAGGAAGAGCCAGGAAACCAGAACCCATTCGCTTCTTCATTTCGAGTTCATCATCAGCCTTAGAGGCTTGTTCATCACACACCAACCAAACCACTCTGAAAATCCAACACTATCACAATTTGCAATCATCACATGATTGTAAGAAGGTTCTATATCCTTTATAAGACTGGCGTCACTTATCATGTGATGAGAGGCACCAGAATCAACAACTAAAGGTTTAGTTAGAGCACTAGCAGCAGTATATGATCTATGTGATTCTCCTAGAGCATTTACTTGATCAAGAGTCCTAGGCAATCTATGACCAGTATGAGAGTAGCCAAAAGTGTGTCTGAGTGTGTTACCATTCTCCTTAAAAGCTTTGACGAGGGCATCAAGTTCGGACCTCCTTATGGGCTCTTGATCCATGTTCTTGGCTGAAGAGTGTTGACATGCCATTGCCTTCCCTTCACCTTCACGCATGGTAGACCCACTTCCAGAAGGCCCAGCATCACTTGCTTCATTGGAAAGGTGAGCTCTTGCTTCCCTTTCCATCATGAATTTGGTTGGCTTGAGGTGGGATGAATGATCCAACACTGACTCTTTTTGTGACCGGGCTTCTTGGAATGATCACAGTTGCCTCCAAACCTTATATCCTCACCATACATCCTTTCCTCAGGCTTGTACATTGCCTTGTTTGCTTGGGTGACTTCTGCCTTGTTTGCTAAGGATAAATCACCTCTTCCTCCAAACAATCCGTGTGACCCCTCTTCCTTCTGGATCTGAACACACACTTCCTCCAAGGATGGTAGTTTGGATGACCTCAAGATGTGCTTGATCAGGCCGTTGTAAACCTGATTCAGGGTCAGTAGCAAGACAAAGACTTGATCTTGCTCACTCCTTTCCATGATGATCTCTTGATCCATTGTACTCAGTCTCAGCATCTTGAGTTCAGACCCTAGAGCTCTGAACTACCCCAAGTTCTTGGTGAACTTTGCCTCTTCCTGCACAAGTGTGTTGATGGCTCTCTTCACCTCAAACACACAACTCAAATTTGATGTGTTTCCATAGACCTTCTGGAATGTTTCCCATAAGTCTTTTGCTGTTTCACAGTAGCTGTAAGCTTCAAGGATAGATGCAATGTGTATGGCCGTCTAATTGTCACAGTGTATTGTCATGGGTGTAGTAATCTCTATACCCAAGTCCCTTAGGAGTCCCTTGATCCATATGAGTTCACTACTTAGCTTTCTCATAGATCTGTATTATGCCTCAGCACTTGAACAAGATACTACCTTCTGCTTCTTGCTTTTCCATGTGACCAAATTCCCTCCAAAGAAGGTGCAATAGCCTGTAGTTTATTTCCTATCAACTCTGTCCCCATCCCAATCAGCATCACAATACCCTACAACTTCAGTACACTTGTTGCACTCCATCCACACACCTTGACCAGGAGCCTCTCTTAAGTATCTCAAGATACTCTCCATCATGTTCCAATGATCAACTTTGGTGGCTTGCATGTGTTGACTCACTTGGTTCACAGCAAAGCACACATTTGGACGAGTAATAGTTAGGTAGACAAGCTTTCCAACTATCATCCTATACTTCTTGGCATCTTCAAAGGGTGTATCTTCAACCTCCCCCTCTCGCAGTACCTTGTAGCCTTTTTGCAATGGTGTCTTGGCATGTCTTCCTCCAAGGTTTCCTGCCGCATTTAAAATATCCAGTGTGTACTTCCTTGGGATAGGAAAAGCCCCTCTTTAGATCGGCATATTTCAATCCCAAGGAAGTACTTTAACTCTCCTAAATTCTTAATATCAAAAGCTGTATTAAGAAAGGTTTTAGTGGAGATGATACCTCTCTTGTCACTACCAATGATGATAATGTCATCTACATAGACCAGAATGACCACAATCCCTTGCTGGCTGGTTAGAGTGAAAAGGGTGTGATCAGCTTCAGATTTTACAAAGACTTTTCCAATGAGGGTTGTACTCAATTTGTGATAATAGGCCCTTGGTGATTGCTTCAAGCCATAGATTGCCTTCTTTAACCTTAGAACCTTGATTAGTTTAACAAGGCTCTCTAGACCAGGAGGTGGTCGCATGTATACTTCATCTTCCAACTCTCCTTGAAGAAAGGCATTCTTCACATCCATTTTCCATAGATCCCATTCCAAGTTAACAGCAAGGGAGAGGACAATCCTTATTATATGTAGCTTAGCCACTGGTGCAAATGTATCAATGTAGTCCTCTCCATATGTCTGAGTAAATCCCCTTGCTACTAATCTTGTCTTCTTTCTTTCTGGTTTTCCATTAGGTAATTTATAGTGAAGATCCATCTACTTTTTACTGCCTTCTTGCCTTTGGGAAACTCAGCTTCATACCATGTATCATTTTCTATCATGGCATCAGTCTCATTCCCAATTGACTGTCTCCACTCCTCATGTTCCATAGCCTCCTCATATGACCTTGGTATCCATTCCTGATCCAATTCACTAATAAAAGCTTGATGTTCCTCTGGATATTGAGCGAGGGAGCATGCTGCACTGATTGGGCGAGCCACTACTTCAGTATTGAAGTATACTCTGGTATTGATCCAGCTTGATGCAGAGTTCTTGATCCTTGTACTCCTTCTCAAGGGTTGTATCTGATCAGGTTATGTCTGCAGTGTTTCACTTGAGTCACCTGGTTGAGTCTCATTTGTTGTATCTGATGGCATCTCATCTTGATCATGAGCCATTGACTTCTCTTCATGATGTATTGTTTCATTTCCCACCTCATGATCAGGATGAGTGATTGTAGTGTCTTCCTCAGCAGTTGCTTCACTATGAGCTAGTGTCTCCCTGGCCTCCATAGGTTCCTTTGGCATACTCATGCCAAGGTTTTCCAGAATCACTCTCAGGTTGTTAGCTCTATCAGAGGCAGATTGAGATAGGTCTTTGAGCTCACGCCAACTCTTCTCATCATAGTAGCCTCTTGATTCCACAAATTTATAATCCCTGGAGATCAAAACATTCCTAGTGTCTGGGACATAGCACTTGTAGCCCTTATGAGTTGAGGAGTGTCCAATAAACATGGCCTTTGTGCTCTTAGCCTCCAATTTATATCTTAGTTCACGTGGAATCGAGACAAAACATGATGAACCCCTAAGGACGAGATTCCTTTGTCCCTGATTCTTTGAAGGATGATCTGGTGGTTTGGATGATAGATGATGATGGTTATAATGGATAGAAGTTGAAATGGTTGATGAACTTCCGTGAGGATCTATGGATTGATCAACACTTGTGTAGATGTGTCTTTGATCAAGAGAATGAACTCTGTTTTCGATCAAAGACAGGTTTTGCTTGCAGAGAATGAACTCCTAGCAGTTCGATGTTCAAAGATGAAAAAAGGATTTACAAGATTTCTGGAAAGTTTTGGACAAAAAGAGTGAATTAATCTTATTATGGTCGTGCCTACACTTATATAGGTTACAAAAGATGTAGAAACCAAAAGACAAGTGCAGAAAATAGGAAACTTAGAAACTAGGAATGTAGAATTGATATTGGACCAGAATAAGGTTTTTGTTGAATGACTTGGAATGCCAAGACCAAGACTTTCTTGCTGACTTCCTCTTGGTATTTTTGGTGGGAATGGTCTTGAAATGGACTGAAGAAAAGGCTGGTCTAATTTGGCATGAAACAGGCCCATATTGAATTTGTTATGACTTTCTTCTTGGGCTGAAATCACTTCTCCATGGGCCACTGGATTTAAAACATGGCCATAAGCTGTCTTGAAAATCTTGGAATGTAATACTGATTTAAGCTTCATAGAAGAATGCATTGGTTCACCAAGGAGGAACAAGAACTTCATTAGATCATCAGGTGGCTTCCATGAACCGATATGATCAAGAAAGTGAATTCTTTGAACATATCTTTTAACCCCACAAACTGGACTGGTTTTGGATTGAATAGAATACTCATCATGGTCATTTGATGAAATGAAATGGTCTCCAAACTCCCTTTTGAGCTCTGGTTGGTCTTTCTCCATCACAAACATCTTCATGGTCCAACTTGGGTAATTTTGGTTAAATTCACAGCTGCTCAGGGTTACATCTTCCCCTCCTCCTTTAAAAGAACTTGTCCTCAGATACAAGTTTCCAACATCATAAGGAAACAAGTAAGAAGCTATCCAAATTATCAAGAAAATAAGCATGAGAACAACATCAAAGTAAGGTTTTGGACAGAAACTTTCTTGGAGTGTTGAAGCCAATTTCCTCAAGTACTTCCATTTCCAAATCCGAGGCTGATAAGCATGGTGTTTGCCCTTTTCCCTTGCACTCCTTTGCAACTGACTCTGTTGATCCTGGACTCTCAAAACAGAAACTAGAATACCAGTATCATATACACAAGACATGTAATTGTTCAGATGAGAAACCAAAGTTCATTTTCCTAGTACATGTAGCACACGTTTTAGATCATCATGATGCCTATCAAAGTAAGTGTTGTACACCAGAATGGTGTCAAGGCACGTGATAGCATAGTTATAAAGAACAACTTCAAAACAGGCACAAGTTTCTCAGATTCAGAACACAAAAGATCAAGTTCAAACTGAGGATTACTTAACCAAGACTCAAACTTTTTATCAAAGAAAGTGTTGTAAACGAGAATGTTTTCTAGGCATGAAATACCACAGAACATCTTCAAAACGTGCCTAACTTGTTCAGATTCAGAATACAAAAGTTTAAGTTCAAGATCAGATTCAGAATCAGTTAGCACATGTCTCAACGGTTTAGAATGACTTTAAAAGAATGTGTTGTACACTAATATATCATCAAATCGCAAAAGAACATCATTCTGAAAGCATGATCCTAAGACAAACCAAGATTTTTAAGTTTCAAAACATAAACTAGCAGGTTTCAAAACAGAATAAGAAACAAACTCGGTTTCAGCCCTAAGTGATTTCGTTTCCTGCAACTTCTTAGGTTCGTTGATGGTATAAGCAGATGCAAACAAATCATAAGATACCATTTCATGCCTAGAAAAACTCCGATCAAAGCTATTATCTTTAAAACAAGCAAATGAATCACAAGGTTTTCTGAAACATAAATCATGTTTTTGCAAAACAAGCTTCACTGACTTTTCAGGTTGATCAAAACTTTTGTTATTTTCCATAAATTGATCAAGACTCAAAACAAGACCAGGATTGATGTTATTGCCATATTGAAAACGTTTTTCATCAGAGAGTTTATCAGGTTCAAACACTTTAAAAGACTTAACCATGTTATCAAAAACAGAGTTTGAAGCATAATTTTTTTTCTTTTTCCAGACCAAAACGTTTTACATCACTGGAACTGACCTTAACAAAGATTTCAGGCACACAACACACAATTAACTATATCAGGATCCTTACAGTGCTTTTTAGAGTTCAAAGAGAATGACTTAGCATCTGTTTCTGCTTCAATGTTGGGCTGCTCCAACATTCTTCTAGTGGTGAACTCTTTTTTGCTTCATTTGCTGAGTTTTCTTCTAAGACCTGAGACACTAAAACACGGCTACTCGGTTGTACCGGTTCCAGATAAGTTAGTTCATCACATGTTTTATTGACAACAAGTTCATACTGAGGAGAGAAAAGAGAAAACTCATTTTATGCCTCAGGTTCTTTACTTACCTTAGATGGCTCTGTTTTTAGCTTTTGGATAGCTGATTCCTTTTTAGAACACAGTGGCTTACTGACTCTTGAGAGAGGACGTGGGTCTGCCCTTCTTTGCTTATGTGACTGAGAATTTCTTGGGTGATCATGATCAAGGTATCTTACTTGTTTTCTGCTGTAATTACCAGAAACAAAGTGTTTCTTTATGAAGTGTTTCAGCTCAAACCAAGATGCAACTCGTGTTTCTCCTGTTCTTCTTCTGGTAGTAACAAGTTGAACCCACCATTGAATGGCATCACCAGAGAACTCTGTTGTAGGCAATCTAACCTTCTTTCTATCTGAGTAGTTTTGGCCATCAATAACAACTTCCATTTGTTGTTCCCACTCCAAGTAGCCATCAGGGTCGTTTTTGCCAAAGAAAGATGGTATCCTACTCCTCCTTTTTATCTTAGCATCCTTCTGAACCTGAGAAACATTACCAAAGAAATCATCAGCATATTTCTGTTGAAATGGATCAGTCTTTTTCATTCTTTTCACTATCTCAGACATCATTGCTTCCATCTGAAATTTATTCAATGTCACAGTCAGTTCTTCCTTTCTTTTACTGACATCTCCAGCCATGGTTTCCTGTTACAATCTCAACAAGAAACGTTAGCACAGATATGAATGGCCGAAGCCTCAAAATCTCTCAAGTGTTTATTTTTTCTGTGAGATTTCTCTGTTATCCAGCAGCTCAGCAACAACAAAGATCAAGCCTGTAGAGAACAAAACCCAACCCAAAAATAGAAGAAATAGATAGACAGATTGCAAGATTTTTGTTTGCAAAAGGCTTTACCACCAGGCTGGATTTATATTAAACCTTAGTCGGATTTCTCCTCGACTTTTCTATGTTTTTTTCTTTTGATTTTTGTTCTTTTTTTTTGATAATCTGGTTGGCTCTCTTGGAGATGCAACAGATACACAGAAAAAAGTGTTTGATAAAGAGAACAAAGATCAGATGATCAAAAACTCCAAAAACAGAAAGAATGTGAGAAGTCAGAATCAAACCAGAGACCAAGAGCCTTCAAACCTGGCTCTGATACCAAATGATGAACCCCTAAGGACGAGATTCCTTTGTCCCATATTCTTTGAAGGATGATCTGATGGTTTGGATGATAGATGATGATTGTTCAGATGGATAGAAGTCGAAATGGTTGATGCACTTCAGTGAGGATCTGTGGATTGATCAACACTTGTGTTGATGTGTCCTTGATCACGAGAATAAACTCTATTGTAGAGAATGAACTCCTAGTAGTTCAATGTTCAAAGATGAACAAAGACTTCACAAGATTTCTGGAAAGTTTTTGATAAAAAGACTGAATGAATCTTATTCTGCTCGTTCCTACACTTATATAGGTTACAAAAGATGTAGAAACCAAAAGACAAGTGCAGAAAATAAGAAACTTAGAAACTAGGAATGTCAACTTGATTTTGGACCAGAATAAGGTTTTTGTTGATGACTCTTGGCATGCCACGACCAAGACTTTCTTGCTGACTTCCTTTTCTTTTTTGGTGAGAATGGACTTGAAATGGACTGAAGAAAAGGCTGGTTGAATTTGGCAAGAAAAAGGCCCATAGTGAATTTCTTATGACTTTCTTCTTGGGCTGAAATCACTTCTCCTTGGGCCTCTGGATCCAAAATGTGGCCATAAGCTTTCTTGAAACTCTTGGAATGTAATACTGATTTAGGCTTCATAGAAGAATGCATTGGTTCAACAAGGAGGAAAAAGAACTTCATTAGATCATCAGGTGGTCTCCATGAACCGATATGATCAAGAAAGTGAATTTTTTGAACATCTCTTGTAATCCCACAAACTGGACTGGTTTTGGCTTGACTAGAATACTCATCATGGCCAGTTGATGGAATGAAATTGTCTCCAAACTCCCCTTTGACCTCTGGTTGGTCTTTCTCCATCACAAGCTTCTTCATGGTCCAACTCGGGTAGTTTGGTTAATTGCACAGCTGAGCAGGGTTACATCAAAACACATACACCCAAACACACACAAGTGATCTATTGATGGCCTAGTTTTGTTGAGCACCTCATAAGGTTATTTATCATTGAGAAATTTTGTAGGGATTATGTTGATCAAGTAAAAGGCAATGACAACTGCATCTCCCCACATGTGCTTAGGTACATTCATGTGGAACATCATGCTCCTAGCCACCTCCACTAGGTGTCGATTTTTCCTGTGTAGGGGCAATTGGTTTAATGGATAATGCCTTGTGTGGCAAGGTGTTGTTTGAAGGCTGTGCTAGTGTATTCTCCTCCATTGTCTGAGCTAAAGATCTTAATCTTGGTATGAAAGTTATTAGCAACATAGCTTTGAAAGTTCTTAAAAGCTTCTAGCACCCTATCTTTTGATTTCAAAAAGTTAACCAAGTGTACTTAGATTTTTCATCTATAAATGTCACAAAGTATTTATGTTGTTCTCTAGATTCATAGGGTGATGTCCAAACATAAGAATGAACTAACTCAAAGCAATTTTCATATATGGTCATTGATTTAGGAAACACAGACTTGCAATGTTTTCCTAGAATACAAGCCTCACAATCACTTTTAAAATAAATACTAGGCAACATGATGTTCAAGGCACGAGAATGAGGATGTCCTAGTCTAGCATGCTATATTACATCTTTAGGGAATTCATAACCAGAATTTAAAGCACAAGATAAATCAGAACCTAGCATTGTGTCCTCAAGCAAGTACAAGTCTCCCTTGGTTCCACCTTTTCCCAGCAACTTACCAGTTTCATATCCTGAAAATACACTTCATTAGGTGTGAATGTAACACGCCAATTCAAATCAGTGGTAGCCTTTTTAACTGACAGAAGATTAAATGCAAAGGTTGTCATATAGACACTTTATCAAATAATTTCAAGTCTCCTACACCTTTTATTGGTACCTTATCACTAGTAGCTATCATGACACTGCCTAGAGCTGGTTTATTTGAGTAATCAAGTTTGAATCTCTAATCATATGGTGTTATGCACCTTAATCTATTACAGTGGTATAGTAGTATCTATTCCACTAATGGCAATACCAACAATATAAGATGCATTAAGTATTTAGATGAAGAATAAAAGAGGAAGAATAAGATGAAGAAAGAGTTATTTGGGCGAAGGTTCGGCGTTTTTCCGTACAACTCAATCAGGATGACCTAACTTGAAGTGCAAGCCAAGGAAAGTGAAGATTGTCGACCACTCTCGCTTCTGGGAACTTCATATAGCCGTTAGAGTTTATGTTGACCAGAGGAGAGGGTTTGGAAAATTTAAAATACGAAGATCACATGTTTTGTTTAAGCTTTGGAGCTGTTGGTGAGCAGTCACTTTCGCTGGACCAGAGCAGTTTTCTTCTAGTGTATTATATCATTTGTTTATTCCTTATGTCTTAGGCAAGTTGCCTATATATTGTAACATTCTGAGTTAATGTAAACTAAGGAGACAATCTTCCCTTCGCTCTCTATTCTCTCCATTTTCGTCTCTCATCTCTCCTCTTTCTTACTCTGTCCAGAACCTCTCTCTTGTTCATCTCTCTCTTGTTCGTCACCCAAATATCATCGAAACTCACCAATTACCTTCTATTTGCATCATAATTTCTCAATTCTAACATGGTATCAGAGCTTTAAGCTCCTTTCATTCCCCAAATCTCTGTTTTCTATTTTCAAAATTTAAGTGTTCTTCATCTTTACCCACTGGTCCATAGCTTTATCCCCTGGGTAAAAGAATTTTGACCATGGAAATGGAGAAGAGGAGTCTTATTCCAGTGACCCTTGAGGGTCCTAACTATTTTCTATGGTCAAGAGTGGCCAGAGTTACCTTGGGAAGTCATGGAATTTTGGACAGCAATATCCTGAAGGCTGAAGGTTCAAAGAGGATGGTTCAAGAGGATGGTCTGGCGATTTTCTTGAAGGATGAAGATGCGTGT